>JAHWXV010230121.1:0-20017 GCA_024586415.1 Phrixothrix hirtus | reverse complement strand
CCTTCTAATTTTTTAAAGGTATCGTTACTCAGGAAAACACTCAAATAGATTCTGGTTTCTTTTGATATAATTTTTAAAAGTTTCGCTTACTTAAATTAGCTAATCTTGATTTTTAAATTATTTTGCCTTGAAAACCTTGAAATGTGCTTGAATTTTTTTTGTTAGAATCGCTGGACACCCTGTGTATTAACTCGAACATCATTGATAAAAAAAGACGGAATGCATATAGAATATTTTTCTAGTACTTCCTCGAATCAATAATTTCCCAGCGTCCTGTATATATAAAATAATTTTTAGCTAAAGTAGAACTCTCGGTTTTATTTATTTTCAGTAATTCCGTTTAATCTATAATCATTAATGTTGACTGGTATACATCCCCTGAAATCTGTGAATCGTTTATCTCTTATTGTTAGGCTAAAAATTGGCACTACCACTTGTGAATAGTGTCATTCTTGCCCAGCATTGCAATACATGTTACGCTCTTTGTACTCCAGTCATTTAAATGCAGTTATTACATTAGTCATTAAAACTAACTATATTCGTGTTCATGAAAGAGATCACAATATAGTAATTTACAAGCATAAACAGTTGTCAACATACGGTACAAACAGAAATAAGCAAACGATTCAATAAGACGTCGGAAAATTCTCTGAATAAGATTTAGGGAGACAAACACATATCACGCATTTTTATCGTTCTTCGGGTAAACGCGTTTTAACGAATGTACTTATCAACTTTGATGTGTGAAAATGCTCTCGAAACTGTTTCAGCAGTTTTTGGGCCATATAATCCCTAAACACAAAATTACCTGATAAAATTGAAGAACCGAATGCGGATATAGCTCAATTAACAGTGCCGATTAATTTTCGTTATTGTGGAAGTGATTAGCAGACATGAATGACATAAAACACGAAAAAGCAGCGCTACATTTCTTGTTTTTTCTAATAGTAGTTACTCTCTTAAGGTAAAATTGAAGATATTGGTAAACCCTAAATCCCATAGTATTCCAAAACTCCACTAACAATGTTTGGATAATCTCGGGGTTATTAAAAGATCAATTTCGCGAATCTTGTTGTGAGTAAGAAGTTTCTTTACAAGAAATTCTTTGGCCACTTTTATTCGTAAATAGTGCGCCTAATGGTTAAAAATTCATTAACTACTTTGCATAGCAAAAACCATGTATCTACTTTCAAACTATACACCGCTAATTCAACTAACCGACCAAAACTCGATTTGTGTGATTAAATTGAATCACCGATCTTCTGAAGAAGAAAATTTTTTAGCAAAAAATAGTGCAACCTGAAGGATGCTTAAGAATGTATGTCCAATCTTATACGTCGGACGCTAATATAAATAAAACAATCCACGCATTCACAGCTACGATTTTATTTCATTACCTTCAGTCCAGGTTGAACTATTGTATAGTACTGATGAAGATATTCTTTCCATATCGAAGCGAAATTGTTGAGCAATAACGTTATATAGTTATAACATCAAAATTTCTCTGAATAAATGTTTAGTGTATTTGATAATGATTTACCATCCTTAAGTATTATTGAACGGCGATAGAAAAAATTTCAGTATGGTAGTTTCGACTTCGATTATGATCCACGCCCTTGGCGACGTGCGGAAGTAGTAATTTTCGAAAATGTAGCTGGTGTTGATAATCTGATGAAACAAAATCGCCATATAACATAGATTTGTAAAAGAAACCATCAAGATTAATGGACCGACGTTGGATACAATTCTGCTTAGCCGAAGTTCAAAGCTAACAATGATGTCTATGTTGATGCCCAAAAATATTGGAATATCTTTCATATAGTCCAGATCTTGCACAAAATTCAAAAATGAATTAAAATGGTACCGTTTTGTTAATGACGACCGACTATTAGCTACACGGATTAAAACATGTGATTGTATGCCGATGGAAAAGTGTAAACAAATTTGTGATGACTCATTTCGGCGAATGTATGTGTTTATTGAATGTAATGCAAAATATTTTGAAAAATTGTAAAAAATAAAGTTGGACGGCAAAACTTTTCTGTTGCCCTACATTAAAAAAACGTCGGCGTACAATTCCATGGTTTAAATAAATTTGATGTAACGGCGTTTTCCCTTTTTTTGGACGTCAATCTTTGTACTATTGTGCAGTCCAGACGTCTGCGAACTGGCTGTTCAAACTTTACCACCTCTTGCATTAGGTTATAGTCTCATTACTAAGCGTGCACATACAACTAATCACTTATAATTAATACAAGCAGCAGGGATGATTTAAAATGTAAAGATCCACTTGTTGACTTCGTCACGCGCAACGCGCCATTATGCAGGAACAGCTTTATAAATGAATTTGTTTTAAAAAGTTCAAAATATGAGTGAGTGTTATTTTTAATCACATGTGAATTAAACTACACATGTTAGTAGTTGGAGCAACGAATGTAAATACAGAAACAACCTCAAATTCATCTGTGACAAACCACTCGCCCCTATGCGGCATAGTGGACCCGGTCCGAACGCATTTTCGCGTATTGCGTCGAATGACCTAACTGGAAATTCGCGTTTTTTTACTAAAACATTATTTTCCACCCTTTGTTTTACTCGGACGACTAGAAAAATACACGTACAAGTGATCCTCCACTTCCATTAAATAAATTTTTAATTAAAACACAATCCAATCCATAAGTTTGATGACAATTGAATCAAGTACAGTGAAATTAAGCAAGATGCACTAAAATGAGTAGTACAAAAATACATTAAAATTACATAATAAAAATTAAAAACGTACCTAGTAAATAATATTAATATTATTAAATATAATAATAAAGTTAACTAAATGAATTAAACTAAGTGGAATCACAAAATAATGTAATGGGCATTGTACTGGTACATTCATAAATTCGTTTGAGTTTTGGATTAGTTAAATAATGTATTGGTATAACTACTATGAAAATAATAGAATTAACAATATCTTCCATGGATGTTGCAACAAGATTTATCAAATCCAACATTTAAACTGCAGTTGTAGATCTGCCCGGCAGGGTTCGCCTATTACCTATTTTATGGTTTTTATAATTATCAACAGTGTACAACACAAAGTATGAAACGAATTAATAATACATATGAGAGAATATTCTTTAATAACTTTTGACATTGGCAATGTCCTATTTCGCGTTTTTTAAAGATAACTAAACTGCAGCAATGTTTAAAAACATTAATACCCTAAAGTTTAGAAATTGCTAGTATTATTTGTTTAATGTCTATAATTGCCATTAAATAATTTGATTTCTCCTTAGAAATTGCCTTGGAATGCTTTTCATCTCCTTGTAAATTTTCTAATCGATATTAGGTAATTAACTTAGTATAGCTTCTTACCTCAACGCTGTGTTAGTAGAACTATTAACTTTCTATAATAGTAATTTATGTATATTGCAGAGATTCTCGCGTATTTTTGCCCTGTGCTGCTTAATTCTATTTATTACCTTTAAAATGTTTTCTAACGCAATAGTAGAGTATTGTTATATTGATTGCCTTACTGAAGCCCGAAAATGTTGTTGAATCGTATGTGCATTTTCAATTTCATTATTTATATATTTTAAGAAATTAAAGTGCCAGTTGCAACACTACTTTTTATATACACTGATACAAAAGTATAGACACAATTGCAGTTTTGTTCACTAAAATATTGAAATTAATATACTACATAGGTACAGTTGTGCTTTTAATACCATAAACTATAACGTGCAATCGTTTAAATTTCCAATTCGCGTAGGCTATGACCTTTTAATGGATAGCTTTAAACACGGCGTTGATATCACCACTAAAAATATTAATTCGCACCAACATGTCTAAGAATAAATAAAATTGTAGATATAAAAATTCTTGCACACAAATAAAGTAAATCAACTATTAATGTAAATTAACTTGTCGTAATAGTACTAAGCTATGTTGCTAAAATGATAGATAGCGATAGATTTCCTAAACAAATCTAAACAACCAATGTAAAGCGTGATCATATCAATAGAAAGCGTATTTAAAATTTGCAAGGGAAGTTTTTAACAAGTCCACTAGATTTCCGTAAATTGATACGATTTATGGAAATTAACGTGGACGTGAAAGCCGCGTGCACCAACTAACCAACAACCAAATTTAAACTCATTGATTTAAATACAAATTATTGGATAAACCAAGTATGGATAGGTTATATAACCACCAAAAAACTAAAAATATTCATCTTTCCTGATCAACAAGAATCGATGAAGCATCACAAAGGCCCGGTTATCAGGTCAGGTGAATGGTTTAGAGAAGGAACAAATTACACTTAATTTGTTACACCTATGAACATAGAGGACGTCAAGTCCACTCTGAATTCAATAATTTCCTCAAGAAACAGGTTGTGAAATAAACAAAGTGTGGAAGTCCAACATATCAGTGAAATACTACTACAACAGTAAGGTTAAATCAAATTTGGGAGTAACGCGAAACGCAAAATTTTAAAAGGCATCAAATATTTAAGAAATTGGATATATTTAAATCTAAATAAAGGTGTATAGTTCTAGTATTCATTCAGAAATTCTTTTATTTAAAATGCAACCGAACACCTTTATTTAGATAATGTTATTTTATTCTTTGGTAATAGAGTAAACTGTCTAGTAAAAAATCGTGTATTTTCTGTAAATACGTAAAATTTCGTTACATCTAAGCTTTTAATATTATTTAATTAATTTCGTTAATTCTTTAATTGCTTTTTATTTTATTATGTAGCGCATGCAAATGATATAATTTTTATTTTGTATTTAATAAATAAATTTTAAATTGACATTTGTATTTGTTCGAGAAAAATAACTGTACTCGTTGTAAACTTGTCGTTTAAGCTGCCGAGAAAAGCTATAGCAAAACGAAGTTAGTTGGCCGTTGACCCCAATTTAAATAAATAATCCCCAGATCAACCAAATAATTATTAACAAATCAATTATACCGTCGCGGCCAAGAACCAACGACTATGAAAATAGATTTATGCATAGTCATAGCCCACCACAATTGCAAATTTAAATGATCGCACTTTTTAAACGCAATATAAAAATTCAAACAAATTTATTAAAATAAATAAACTTAAAATCTTACGTTTTATAAATATGCAAACAATGTCTCCAAATAATTAAAATATTATTTACGTTTATTTTATGTACAATAAATGGAACGGTAACCTATCAAAGTTACTGGACTCATAAAACATTGTTTAACTCCAGAGATTTTTCTCGATAACTCGCTTCAACAAATTTTCTCACGGAAACTGATTAGTTCGCTTAAAAAAGGATCACAGGCGTAAGAAACGCGACAAGCTTAAAAAACAAAACAGCCGTATTAGAGGAAATCGTGAAAAACCAAAAATGGCAAGAATAAAGTATAGCTTCCAGTTATCCGATTTTAATCAAAATGTTGCTATTGCGTGTCCGTTTGTCTACGTCTTTTCGTTTTTCAGATGTGCTGTTCACACACAGGCCAATTTCTAAGAACATGCTTTTCAGACTGCGAGATCCAAAAACGTGTATTTCCGCTAAAATTTTAGGCGAAAATGCTAATTTCTCGTTTACCTACATTTCTTATAGGGTAACACCAAGTAAAAATATAGTCACACTAACATAACATTTTACTTAATTAAAATTATTATTTCCATCATTTTACTCACTGCGTCTAAAAGCCCGTTGTGCTGTGAATGCACTAATTTTGATGGATTTTGGCTCAATTTTGCTCCACCGCTCCTAAATTCGTTTCAGCCCAGATTTGTTGAAAATATGAGTTTTCTGAATTTTTCTCCAATTTATTCCATAAATGTTCGATAGGTTAATGTGTGGAGACTGGATAGGGATGGTAAATCAGTCGTATGTTGTATGGTATAAAATACATTGACACGCACAATGGGCATAAGATCGTGATCTTGTTGAAAATTCCAATTACCTAAAGATAATTTCCCGCACTTTTTGTAAATTATTTTTCGAAATATTTTTATCCATTGTTTGGGTTTTAACGATAATTTTCTAATCCAGAAGATACCATGCAACTCCGTACCAGAACACTGTTACCCCCTTATTAACTGTTTTTTATATAGTTTTACGGCCAAATTCAGTTCTTGGTCATCGCCTTATTCATCATCGTATCAAAACAATGAATTTGGGTTATATTTTTATCTTATAAAGTGGGTACAATATTAGAGCATGACGACACGATGTCAAAATAGAGTATTTGATTAAAAGATCGAGATGGCAATATTCTAGTGTGAAATTGCTTGGGAATTGGCGTTATAGGCTAAGAAATAGATAAAAAAAATGTACTTGCATATTTTAAAAAGAATTTACAATTTTGAGCAACAGTTCGTATTTTCAACAGGATCACGATCCTAAACATATCACACTGTTCATCACATATTTTGCCATCCCCGTATATGGAACAAATTGAAGAAGAAAGTCCGCTAATACCATATTTCCAGTAAATCAGCCGAAACGACTGCCAAAATCGAATTAGCATCCATCAAAAATTTAGTGCTACAATGCACAACAGCCTCACCCATGCTGAGAGAGTAAGGTGGAATCAGGACATGTTGAGTTGGTGTTCCTATATTTTTGCGTATTAGTTTTCAATGTTTAATTATACATTTCTAATTTTTATATTGCATTTTTATAAAGTTATACAATATTTGAAGCACTATGCAATGTATTTATTACGTTGTTAGGAAAATAGGAAAAGTAAGAATCTCGTGCGTCAATACAGTTTTGCCAACGAGATACAAGGTAATATTCGTAGCTCATTTCATTTTATTTTTGAAGGGTGACTTATGTATATGCAGCAATGCATTATCATGCAACAACATTGCTCGTTTTCCATTAATTAATTGTTCTTCACCTAATTTTCTATTCATTTCCTCTAATTAACGACAATTATAATTCATCCATTATGGTTCCTCCATGGTTCGGGAATTTATAATAAATGAGCACCATGCAGTAAGTAAACATAATTTTCTTTTGGTGCAGCTTAGGTTTTGCAGTGCTTTGACTTCTCAGCATGGTCAAGCCATTTCGGAGATCCACTTGTGATTGAATTCGAGAATGAATCATTTCGATTGCACATAATTAACCTAGAATGTATCCTATCGCCGACGCTTATGATTTACGACGCGTTCATATGAATCCATCTCTCGAGCTTTTTTACCTTTCCCATTTCCTTTAGACGACTAGAATCTGTTATAATACTAACATCCAACTAGTGCACCACTGCTCATATCGTTTGACGCGTGTTTGATTCCATTAAATTTTCATCCCGTCGTAATCGACAGCGACAAGACGTCTTCGAACTTTCTTGAAGACTAAGACTAATATCTCTGTTTTTGAATTTTGTAAACCAATGACGTAATGTGCGTTCAGCCTTCAAGCTTCGTTTACTTTATGCTGGTGCCATCGTCGTCACTGCCAGTTAATTAATGACTAGAAATATTTATATTTCGCCCAGCTGTCGCTATATTTATTTGCTTTTATTTTAATCTTTGTGACAATGGTAGATCTAATTTTGATAACTTATGGTCCTTTGTCCTGGATCTCGACAAATGAATAATCTGCTTATCCCTTTCTTTTGTTAGATGTTACACATTGTTATGAAGAAAAACGACAGATTATTAACGATTCAAGAATAATCATCAAACATAAAATACATAAAATAAGAAATATAATAAACGAATTACAAATCTATAAAATATAAAATAAAATATGAATACGTAACATACAAAATAAATAGTATATATAAATCATTAACATTAAAAATAATTCCAACATGTACGTAATGCAGCTTATAATATTTTTTAGGTTAAACTATATCCTTTTAAATTAAACAGGTATTCAATAATAATTCAAGAAATCGTATGAATGAACTATATTTCTTCCTGAATTTTAAGTTTGTTAAAGGTGTCGGAACAACGTAAATTAAATTTTTTAAATAAGACTAAACTAAAATAAATGCCCTGCAATAACGCGAGGTATCACACCCGAGTTTAATTGTGAATGATTGCTATCTACCTTTAAATAAAATTGGTTTCTTAACTGAGCTTTGTTACTTCTATAAGTAACTGAATATAGTTTATCCCCTAGACGATGCCGTATGGGCTGTATATCTTTTCTTCCGATTGAATTATTTTGCTTTATTCACTTGTTTAAGTTGGACTTGCCTTTCATATAATAATCGAATAAAAACACCTCGTTTACGACCGGACTTGGCCTAAACGGATTTGTTTACGATAACATTTTGTGTCGGGCCTTATAATTAAGCACAGAGGTTAGCAGGTTCTTCTGGTATACAAAGTTTTTTATAATGTCTCCTCTATTTCGGCTGTTACATAATCAAGTCTCAAGTTCTTTTATACAATTTTGTCACGAATATTTTAACTAGAAATGTTCGTGTTATTTCGTAGTTTCAAAGTATTAAGTATTGAAATATTATTTGCACACGTATTTTTTACTATCCCGTCAATAATATTGGCAAATTTTCTAAAACTTTTAGTTTACTAATATCCCTCGTTTTATTCAGTTACATTTTCTGTATAGCTTTCTTTTAATGCATTATTTTGGGATTTAGTAAATTTATCAATAATGTTACTTTCTTAAATTCTGATAAACTTCGGTATCCTAAAATAATTATTTGCATTTCCCTGTTTGTTTGTTTTGTGGCTGAAACTTTGGGATGCAAAAATTCCCTTGGCCCTCTTGGACTAGAATCGCCATATAGTCATTTCGCCATGCCTACTAGAATTTTGCCGAATTTGCAGGAGTTCCACCGTCAGTGGGGATTTTTAACATGCTAAACTTAACATTGGCAAGGGACCTACTATTTTACTTCCTTATCCGCTGAAAAATTACTGACCTCAGCCCGGTTTGAACCCGCGATCCTTGGATCTAGAGGCAAACATGCTATAACTACTACACCAATCGAGGCCGGCTACTAATTATTGTCTTAGGATTTAATTTGTTTAAAATAATTTAACATTTCTTTAAATCTCAAAACATGTTAATGCAAATTAATTAAATTATAATTGATAGCATCAAAAGGTATGGTTTGCGCTGCAATCCGGCCTAATTTCAACGTAATCAAGCTAACTTGACGCAACTTTTACTTTTGGAATGCATTTTCAGTTAGTCAAAAACAGTATTATTTTTTAACTAGTTTAATAGCAAAAAGTATAGATATATATACGTACTGTCAGTTAGTAAAGCAAAATAATCCATGTTTTTCAATGGATTCCATGGAATAGGTGATTAAAACCTAAGCTATTTAGATCGAATATTATTTTAAATGAAATTTGTTTTATATCATTCATTCATGATAATAATCAAAGTTGGTTGTACTGTATATGCGATCAGTAATTAAAAGTTTTTCAAATTTAATTTGGTATCCAACTGTTCCACATCAAGTACTTCAATATTATATATTAATATTTAATACGGTCTACTTTTAGAATCATAAAATTGTCATACTCGGTATTCCCACAGAGTTGCTTCAAAATATACAACTTTGTGAGTTTCCCTTAATTAATGTTTAAATAAAGTTTTTAAAATTTCATACAAACTTTATTTTAACTTTTTAAATATGGCGTTCTCTTTAACTATGTTAAAATAACTGTTCATAACAGTAATTATTATTGATCGATCTCATCCCCTCCAACTAATAGTAGATTCGTTCACGTAATCCTATGTAGCAAATAATAATTATCATAAGGGTCATCTTTGTTTTACATTTTGCCACTTTTATATTATTTTTTAGGGTCATTACTGGTCTTATACATATATAGAGGGACAAATTTTTACTCAATCTTACCCTATTGAACATTTCTAAGGTCATTAAATTTCAATTTTGAACTTCACAAAATATTTAATTCGACCTAAATACCAAAGGAGAAATTACAGTTCTCCGTTTGGACTTAGACTAATTCTCAATCTCTGAGAAAAGCTTTTAACAAGTTTTCTTGCGATATAATTTACTGCAGTTAGCCTGCAATGCAATACATTTTAAATACGTCGAATAAAGACGCTTATCTATATTGGGTCGCTTTATCAAGCGTGTATGTTGAAGTGGTTAACACTACGACTAGCATACGGAACGTTCTGGGTTCGATCCTCGAGACCACTTGACCCGGTTCTAATTTCGAACGGTTCCTTGAATTTTCAGGCGTCTTTGAAGAAAATTCCTTATTCCTAACTTTATTCTTCCAATCTTATCCTTCCTTCCTTACTTCTTGTTGCCAATTTCCCCAAGGATTGAAAAACTTCTCGGATCCTGGCGCCCGAAGCCAAAAACTGTTGTTTTTCGCTATTGAAAGTTTTATGTGCACATTCGGAACCCGAGTCAAATGGCTACTACGATGGCGCTAAACACTTGAAAATTTTGAATTAGTTTCGTCTGTTTTCCCCTTGGAGGCCAAGTTTGAGGGTCATTTGTGAGCTTCATTTATTCGTAACCACGAATTTCCAAAATATTCATTTAAAAAAACTGGAACTTCTAGAGTTGTGAACAGGTGCTGCATGATATTGAAAATAAACAGGCAAACTTTCATTTATTGCCGTCTAGTCTTTGAGGTAATTTTACAAAATTTCCAGTTATCGTTCTCCATAAGTTTTGTTAATAAATGTAGTAACCTAAAATATGATTTTTCGGCAAAATACATTATAAATATAGAAACCATTGTATATTCTGGGGTTTCATTGATTCGGATTTGTGTCGGCCATCCAGGGCTTTTATTTTTACATAATTAATGCCCACTTTGTCCATCTAGATAATGCTTACTTTGGCAATACCACTTGGAGAACTCCAATTGCTGATTTGAATCACCCAGGTGTAAATTTATACGTCTTTCATATTTTGCAGTTTAATGTTTTTCTCGAATACCCGAAGATTTTGAACGGATCTCCAATTTCCGTTTCAATTTGGCGACAAATATTTTCTCTATGCCTTACAATTTTGGGTTTAAATGTAACCTCTGAAATATCCTCTTAATTTGTCAGGATATTGTTTGCAATACAAGTCAGCTACTTTTATATAGCACTCCAGCAAGTTATTTAATAATTTTCAAATGTCATTGTAAAAAGATCACTACAAAAAACAAAACTCAGGGAAGTTCTCAAATAAACGACATTGTTTAGAAACAAAATAAGATTTGTCTTGTTACAGAAGTTATTGTACAAGGAGCGTTCACAAATTATTGGCCTCAACATATAAGGAAGCAACTGGGGCATTTTATTTTTCAGCAGTCTCCTATAAGGAGTTTATTGATGACCAAGTTCTTCGGCGCCTTTGGGAAAAATATCCTGCGTCCTGCCAACCACTCGTTTACAGCAGCAGTCGAATGTTCGTCATTAGAAACATTTATTCCTCGTAGATGATTCCCTAAGCTAACGGAATAAATAATCTAGATAACAGGGAGGCTATTGCAGAAGTTCGAAATCAGCCTTGTGGATGGCTGCCATTACAATGCAATTCTTATGTTCTTGGAGTGTTATCCTATCGGAACAAAGCGTCTCGCCTCAATTTTCCCCATCCTTTGTTCTTTATTGCGTCACGAACTTGTGGAATAAGATCCGCAGTCATACTGGCATGTGATGACATGCGCACGTTGGAAATAATCAGTAAAAGAAATACGGAGAAATATCGCTATGGACTTTTTTGTGAACGAAGTGAGCCCATATGCCGTCATTTCATATTTTATATTTTTAATTGAGGATCAGGATCAAAGTAACGAGTGAAAGTTTCATCCACCGTTACAAATTTTTCCAAAAATATGTTTTTATAAGTATTAATTATCCCCAGCTGTGAATTTCATGTTACGTTTGTGATCAGCTGTTGATATTCTAGGAATCCAACCAACTGACTTGCAAGACATATTTTATGGCGCGAAATTTTTTCAACACTGAAAATCTGCATGTTACTGCTATAAATTTTACTGTAATTTTTCGATCATTGATTATTAAGTCATTGACCAAACAACGTTTCCTTTGATCACGACTGTTATCGGTGCCTTCGCAGCTGGTGCTTTTCACAGAATTCGCTCCGAATTTCAAATCCGGAAATCGGTCTTTAATTGTTTTGTCAAGAAGTAGGCTCACCTAGGAATTATGAATTTCTTTTGACGATAAAAACCCTTTCCAGAAAACTTTGTCAACTCTCATTTCAGTTTTATCCGTTTTTTGAATAAACGCAAACACCACCACAGCTTAAAAACAAAACAAACACTCGACATTTGAAGTGAAGTTATGACAATAAATGTCATCAACAAAATTATTTTTTTCGTTTGCTGAAAGAGGCTACTGTGCTAGGGCCAATAACGCATTAGGTGACGCATCTCATTCTAGTTCGATAATTAATTAAATTAACTCAAATCGTACAGTTTTGAAATGAAGGGGAAAATCTTTCCAGTGATATAATCGCCCAAAATACTGCAAAAAAATGAAGTCTGCTCAAAAGATTGTCTAATAATATCAAAATTGTTATTTGTTAGCTCTGCGCAAGCCGAAATATACGAAAATTAGATTTTGACCTGAAACTCGAAAACAATACGACCTCGAAATCTAACTTTGCCGGTAAACATATCTCGAAAGAAGAAGTTGTGACTTCGCCACTCGTTATTGAATTGCCCGAAGGTGAGCCACCTGGTGCAGTAGTTTGTCACGAAAAGCATTGAATAGAAGAGCATCTAAGTTAGTTGCGAAGTCAGTTGAAACAAAGATTCCTCGTAGTGACCTTATTTTAAAACGTTTAAATCTCATTAAAACTTACAAAAAAATGCAACAGTCCTTGGCACCACAATTGGTGTGTAACTCGAGCAACTTTCCTTAGTGGTTGAATGTTTAGCTCATTTGCCTCTGAACTATAAAGAGGCAGGTTCGAATCCGGCTAAACACGACATTTTTAAAATATGCCTTCTTGTCATTGATATACATGTTAAAATGATGCTAAGCATGTTGATAACCATTATCAGGAGAGCAAAGAATCTTGTATCTTGAAGTCTGCCACAGTAATATGTTCTTATTTTTTTAAGTAACAGTAATATAGTAAATTTAACACAATTTTAAAGGAAAACCATTTGAATTCGGCCCTGTGCTTATTACCCAAATAGGTTCTGCAATTCAGCTATTGCATTTTCTCATATAGTGAAGTTTAAATTGTTGATTTGGTTAATTTATTTTATATTTCAATGCACATATGATTTGCTAATTATAAACACATTTGATTAAACGTTTTCGATAATGTGACTTTATTCTATAAAATAATGTAGATTTGGTCACAAAATAAAAGCATGTGTAAATAATTAATTTAGTTAAAAAGTGATTTTTGTAATTGTAAGTAGGCTAATGAAGGGTTTTCCTTTTCTAAGTTCTTAAAACAAATTTAGGTCAAGACCTAATAAGTAGAAGAAACAACAGTTCATTGTCCCACTTTAAATAAAACAACATATCTAATGCGGTATTCAACCAAAAGTGTTTGTAATTAAATTTAATATTTTAGTAAATATTGCAATTAACAATTTCAATTCGTAAGTATGGAATTGCGTGTATGGGCAAGTATAGTTTTTAGAGGTAAGTCCTGCTATTACCTATAGTTCGTTTTTGTGAAGGCAACAAATACAAAATGGGTATTAAACAAAAAGTTTTCCAAAGAGTTGTCTGTACACGCAGAGTCCACCCACTAATCATTTTAGTACTGAATAAATGATGAGTAAATGCATTAAAAATGTAAGTATTGGGGGTGTGGGTGGTGGGTGCCGTTGTGGCGTTGTGATAGTCCTGTTGCTGAGCAACGACTCGTTCGACACGCGATACCATCGTCAACCGATGCGACCGATAAACTGATTACAAAGTGTACCATCAGGGGAGAAATCGAAATGTGGTAGGCGCCAGGCTGTTAGATTATATTATTGCCTGTCCATCATGTTTTCCCTTTAAGGATGCTGCGATTTTGTTCTTCATTAAATGAATGAAATTCCCTTCCGTTATTTGCCACTTAGGTTTTTCTAAAACTTAAGCTTTATCTTTTATGTAATAATCCTTTAACACTGAAGTTACATTTTTATTACTTCTGGTTTATTTAATAAAAGTTACTCTATCTCATAGACGGAAGAGGGTAGTAATTGGGAGTAATTAACCAATTTATTTCGGTTCTCTCGTTTATTAAAATGTTGGGATTGTTCTACATAAAGTTTGAATGTTGGTAATTGAAATGTAACAATTCACTATTTTATCCGCTGCTTTATTTCTTTATATTCTATTAATATTTCATTAAATTACGTTTATTCATTCGATACTAAATAATTTTGATTTGACTTGGCACTACTTCAAATATTTGATGATTGTTCTGAAAATAATGCATAATATAGAGGATGTAGGTTCAATTTTTGCATAATTTATTATTAGTATGTATATTGTTGGATTGCTACATATTGATTTTAAATAAATACTGCACAACAAATTCGTTAATTACAAGCTCGAATTAAGGTAATAAATAAGTTAAGTAAATTTAATTTTGCAAAAATTACATTTGGGAAACGTATCTACTACTAATACTGTCGTCACATCACAAAATTACCCCATAAATTTTATACTTCAAATCCGACTCCTCTTGTTTTTGCGATTAAGGCAATAAAAATAAAAGAAAATCGTGATTGACCCCGTTTTCTAATCAAGAGTGTGTTTGTTCAAGTTTTAAGGCCTAAAATTTATCATCGCTATATTAAATTTTAGTTTTCAGATAAATTAAACGATCAATACTATTTTCTATTGTAATAAATGTAATTTTACAATTATAAGGAAAATTAAACTTTCTAAATATTTCAAGTTAAACTACACAAATTGGCTGAAAAGTCGGGTGTTTAACTACCATGTATAGGTATACTAATTACAAACCGCATACCTGGTTTATTAAAAATTAAGAAGACGAAGTCATGGGAAATTCAAGAGTATCCCGCAGTGGTGCTCGTTTTACTGGTAGCGCTTACTATGGAGTTTATTAATTTAATATTGATGAGGGAATGACCGCCATGCGTCTCTTCATTCGCGTGACTTTAAGGCCTGTTAAATATTAGAAATGTCGAAACTATACTGTAGCTACTCCATAATAACACACCTGTACGAAGGGATTAATTTTCGAATTCGTTTGATTTCAGGTTTATTTAATTACAGTTAACATTTTTCTATTTTTCTAATAAATAATGCCCTGCTTTTAAATTCCAATTTATAATCCATAAATTTTGAATACTTTCGGAAATACTGTTTGTTTTACATTTATATGAGTTTAATAATTGAATATTCGATTTTTTATTAATTTCTTATAGAAAATGGGAATTAAGAGTCCGCGATAAATTAATCCCACTCGCGTTTTTTTTTACTCTTTACAAATACTTCGGCCCTGAAAAGCCTTTTTTAAGGTAGACCAGAGTATTGTTGGACGGCCTTGGTTTAAAATAAAAATATGACTTGCTTTACTCAATATTATCTCGTCTTGATCTATAGCATCATTTTTAAACATTACAAATTGTTGAGGTCAATGACTAATTGAAAGAATGTTTGTAAAATTACTTAGTTAAAATGCGGTAATTGCAAACATATTAGTACTAATTGAACGCAACACAGCACATTTTAGTAGGTCACACAGAAGAATCTCTGCTTTACCTTCATAAACTTGTTTTTCCTTCTCAATTTAAGATGACGGGTGTCAGAGTGAATTATTTTTGAATTTATCAACGTCTTAAACACGTATATCAAAAATATATTTCTCGCACAAATTGTTGCGATGAATTGTTTGATATCAATAAATCGTCAACGATGAGAGACGAGTGACACTTTTCTATTTCTTCGCAACGCAATCTTGACAATACTGCCCAACGAAGTTCTAGTGCAGACCTATGGACTGATTTGTTAAAGATCTCAAAATAACCATTTGCGGCGTTGCTGTACAATAGCGTTCTCCACAGCAATTTTCTGAGGTCAGAAAAGGAACGGAAGTCGGTTTGGGCTAAATCTGGCAAGTATGGGACTGTGGTCTTTTTCGCCACTTCCTACTTTAATGGTTGAAATGCCACACTCAACACGTAATACTGGCCATTAATTGTTTTTCGCATCCCAAGGTAGTTAATTAAAAGTATTCTAGGCGTATCCCAAAAAACAGCTGTAACACCTTACCGGTTGATAGAGAATTGTCATTGTCTACATTTCGCGCTCCCTGTTTTGCTGTTGTTTGATCTCAATTTTATTTTGCTTATGAATCAACTCGGAAATTCAGTTGGATTAAACTTATTGACAATAGGTGCCAAAGATCGGTTGAAGCGCCCTTTTGACATTGTTTTCGGACAGATGTTGGCAAACGCGATACCCATCCAGTACCCAAAGCTATATAGTGTATAAGGTTCGTTTAATATTATGCACACATGTTCCATCGATATACCAAAATGCTTTTGTGTGAAGTCACTTCAATGTTAATCCGTTGCGTGATTCATCGCTGATGCTTGTTCGGCCAATGATATTATGGAAAACTCCCCCAACGTCCGGCTTTCTTATTAGTTCCGCAGAAGCCTTTCAAACAAATAGACAAAATGACATCGCGAATTTCCAATTTTTCAAACAATACTCGATGAGTTTGCTTTGGTGGACTGTTGAACCAGTAATAAACAACTGATTCAATTCTAACATAACATACTAGTAGTGGCTCGAAACTTTTCATCTTGACTTTGTATGGTTTTAAAAATTGAAATATATAAGAAAGGCGAATTATTGGAATATTTCAAGTTTTACAAAATAATTTATTTTTCGTTGTACAGCTCTAAAACGAAAAAAGTACATGGCAAGTTTCAAAAATTTTCGGCCTAATCCTGATTTAGTAGAAGGAAATTGTAAATACTTCTGGTTTTTCAATATAATCTCCACTAACATTTCTAAGCCCTTTAGAAAAACAGTCTTAATCCTTCCTTTCGAAATATTTTAAAACCACATTTTGTACTTGCTCGTTGGTCTAAAGTATTTTTCTTCGCAAGTCCGATTTCAATTTCTAGAACAATCAGTACTTGCTTGAATGCCAGATCTGGTTTATAGGGTAGTAGCCCGATTCCTTGAAGCCGCACTATTGCTAAGGTACTCATCGGCCATAGCTTTTGGCATCCCTGTTACTGCCAGTCTTATCGTTCTTTAAACTGGCTAATAGATATGTTGTATTTCTTTAGCGACTCGATGATGTTTTCATCTCGAGCTGCACGGTAATTCCGACAGTAAGCAGGTATGCTACTTTTCTGGAATCGTCAAAAATTCAAGGAATTCTACATTCCGGGAAAAATTAGGAAATTTTAATCAAATCTATTTAAATACCAGCAAGTCCATTAATTTACTATAAATTATATTATTAATTACAAGATTTTAAAATAATTTGCGACAATAACTTTTTAAATTCCAGTTAAGATATTGAATAATAAGTATTTTGATGTTTAAAAATGACGAAATATTGGAATTTTCCAAATACAAAGTTTTGAATGTTTTTCATTAGACGGAATTAATTTTTGAAGTTTGAGTAATTTTAGAGACAAGATCTTGTTAACACGCTAACTTTAAAATTGTCTCAGAATTGCGCATAGATATGTAATTTAAAAGAAGAAGGTTGATATCAACTTCCGTTATCACCTAAAGTAACAAATTTGATGTCATTTTTAATTGAAAGAATATGACTCCAAATCAATAAATTTTCAAATCGCTAGTGCTATTAATTTCCCATGCTCTTCTGACCAATTCTTGTCATATCCTATTCTATATAGTAATATAAGAAGAGTTTAATTTTATATTTTCTTCCTAGAAAACAGAAACATCAGGAAATTTTAAAATTGCATATTGGTAACAATCAAAAGCTTTTTGGCTTTCGTTATTCGAATTTTGAGAGCTTTCCTTTTCCTCGGGAACTCTGGCCGAGTTACCTTGTCCCCAAAGAGGATTGAGGGCACTTTCTTACGAATATTTTGTTTACGTTACCCACATTCCATGATGGAGTAGCAGATTCTGTGTCTTTGTTTCGCTTTCATGGACATATTAGGAGGGGGAGTGATATCTGTGTTTTTCAGAATTGATTAAGCTTCTCGCACCTACGAGTTGGAATTCTTGTAACAGATTGGAGCTTGCTCCAACCGTGTCGCCTGAAGGTTATTTCGGTTTTATTTTTCCTATAACATTTTCTTCGTCGTTTCTTGATTACATACCAACACTGGCGGTTCATCGCACTAAGCAACGATTCTGTACCAAGCGCAGTTTTTGTGTGAGACCCCAAGCGACTCACCGCTGTTGCCATAAGGGACTCACCTAACCTATAGCATCTATGAGTTTGTTGTAATCTGCACAGCAACGTCCACATTGGTTGCAAACTCGTTCCTGCCTTCACCAGTCCGAAACTTTTTGATAATGTGTATGCCTCGTAGATCTATTCCCATGCACAGCTTGCATTTGTATGTAAATCCGCACTGGACTTAATCCCTCTGCGCCCAACAACCGTATAAATAGCTTGTTGGTTTTGCCTGAACAAATTTGGTATTTGAACTTCAATTTGTAATTGTCACAAAGTACCCAGAAATAGAGCAAAACTCCAGTTCAATTAATTTAAGTCAAGATCCGGCGATGCCTCGCCTTTTCTTAATACTTCAACGTCTCGGGCGGGTTTCCTAATCAACTAACCTCGTAAATGTCAACTACTCAATATACATATACGAGGTATGGTAATTAAATAACGAGACTTGAGTCGCCTTGAATCGAGTCATTGCCTAGCAAAGGTATTTATACAGTTGTTCAGTAACTGTTGGCAGTTACAATTTAGAATTGTTTCAATTAGTGACTGAACCATTGTGGTATATCTGCGCTAATGTTGTCATTGTACTATAAATTATCTTAAACTGGAGTATTGGACTAGAAGTCAATATTAAATTATTTAGTAAAACTTAGCTAAAATGCTACCGAAACTTACTATACACTTGAAAGAGAGGAGAAATTGTATATCTCGAGTCCGCGTTTTTGAGTGTCCACAGGAGGCTTACTACTAACTTAGAAGTTAGGGACGATGGAAAACCTGGGCTTTCGATGTTTTTGACAAATGATTGACATATAAGGGTTTGGGAAATTACTAGAAAAGACAGGCGTTTGAGCTTTGGAATGATTCCTGAGTTATGAAATATGAGTAGGGAAGTTTCCATACAAATTTTGTACAATAATTTAAACGTCAAAGGTCTATACTAAAATTCAGCGTCCATACTCGGTACATATTTTATGTTTTAGTACATATTTTTAACACGAGTCAAAAAAGTATCAATTTTACGAAGGAGTACATAAAATACATATTTTTGGCAATTATTTAGTTCATTTATTTTTAAAGCCGGTTCTGTCTTAAAGCCCAGCCCATTATAATGTAATATTAATGAAAATCGCATAGTATGCAGCAAAGAATATTTACCTAAAATGTTTTAAGTATCGCCTGCGTTGATTTATCAGCGCAGACGACGGTTTTAAGTAATAGCTTTATTCGCGGTAACGATCCCTGTGTTCATATTAGCAAGTGCTAAAAACAATTATTCAATTGAATCGTGCAAGGCATGAAGGCCACAATCCCTGATTTAGGCTGTTTACCAAATTTTTCAATGTCACTAGCAAAAATGAGATATGTTATTAGCATGGGTTAGCCCCTTATTTTCAAAAACTAATTGTGGATGGCATAGAAGATTTCAGTTTTTGTTTGATTATTGCTTTCATATTACAAATAACAATAAAAAATTAGAATTTAGAACTTTGTAATGTGACTGTATAGATCTCATAAAATTTTATCATTAAAATTTAATCCTCCTAAAATCATTTTATTTGCCATGTTGAAGGGGCATAGATAAGTAAGGATCATTGTTAGGATACTAAGCTAAATACATAAGTTATGTTGCCTAGTTTATTTATTCAGAAAATAATCAAGCCAATATCAGGAGTATAAATAAAAT
>JAHWXV010230080.1:0-10386 GCA_024586415.1 Phrixothrix hirtus | reverse complement strand
AGTCCTTTAGATTTTTTCCTTTGGGGTGTGCTAAAACATCAAGTGTTTTTAACTCCGCTTGCTAATGTTGATGATTTAAAGGAAATGATTACAGAATTGTGTAGGTCAATAACACCAGAAACATTACGGCATGTACAACGATCGTTTTTAAACATAACTGCAGCCTGCATAACAGTCAGAGGTCGACAGTTTGACCAAAATTTACATTAGGTGTTTATTTAACAGATAATTAACATTTTAATTGATTTTTTTCCAGTTAATTTCGTTTTCATTTTATTTCCTGCTATTTTATGCTTTATAACAAGATTTTCTTTAACAAAGGTGAATACCAATTCTACTAATTAGTTCATTATACTCTTAGTAGTTTAAATATTACAACTTAATTATTGACAGTTGGAAATATGACAAATATATATATATATATATATGTGTGTGTGTGTGTGTGTGTGTGTGTGTGTGTGTGTGTGTGTATGTGTGTGTGTTTGTATTGCAATAGCGATCTATGAAAGTGTAAATTGGGTTGCCTATTTGGGACATTCAGAGTCGTCATTACTCAGTAATAGCCCTGTATTTGGAATATAGAAATTCCAATATACATACATATGTAGGTATGTGTATATACGTGCAAAGATAATTATATGTACACATTATCCAAAGCTGGAGAACTCAATTAGCTTAATATCGATAATAAGAATATCTTGACGCAGTAAAATAGTTGTTATCAAAATACCTTCATACCAAAATAATATGAACACCACGTAAACTTAAGAAAAACGTCTAATTATTATTCCTTTTCCTAAAATCAAAAATAGTAGTTCTAGTGATCAGGCAATGATATACACCCGTTCTATTTTTTTTACTGATAAATTTTAAAAGTTCATATCCTGTGGCCTAGTTGTTAATTTAAGTAACTACCATACTTATTCTATTTTTATTTTGCTGCTTTTCCGCTTTTATTCTTTTCCTAGATAACTGTAACAGTCAGGCGAAAGAGTACTGACAACTGCTTATACTTATCAATTTAATGTTACCTAATTTATTTCCCGTAACGTGAATTATTTAAAAAAAACTAGAATAGATAACCTACTACTTTGGCCGTAATTCAGATGAAACCATCCACTAGTTTTTTGAATACAATACTGACAATGTTTTTAAAGGGTACGTTACTTTAGGCTTTAATAACAATTAACACTGAACATCATAATATGTTCTATAATAAACACGTACAACATATGTACATACATGTGTATAATGTATAAAACATACGTACGGATGTTTAATTTGTAGTTAAAACGTGCAAATAAAAGATACAATGTTTGATATTATAATTAATAGACAATTTAACCCTTTCAACTTATAATATTATAAACTCATTAATTAATGAAACAAATTAAATTGTTCAATTAAAATACATAGGAAATTATATGTAACTGTTCATGCAAACTATACAAAATTTATATCGTTTATTTTTTAAATTACTCTTTTTATATTAGCTCTATTACTCATTAATAGTATTCGCAAATCATTAAGTTTTATTTTTGCAATAAATAAATCATGAAGATTAAAACTTTGTCCCAATTTATTCAATTTATGGGTCTTAAAGAAAACTATTTAACCACAATGTCAGCTGCTGGTGTCACTAACTTAAATAAGAATACAAACATGAAATAGATCTTACGTAAGTTAAGTTAAAATTAGTTCACCACATAGGAAATTCAAATAATTTTATAGCCTCCTTGTAACATATACCACTTTATTATTACTTTCTTACGATTCCTAAAATACTTAATTGTGGTATAAAGTAAATGTAGCAACGTTAACATTTCTTACTTTTGTGATTTCTAGGAAGGAATAAAAATTACATTATATTCATAAGTGCCCCAGAGCTTAACTGTATTTATAAATAACGTTTTCCCAATTAGAATATTTTTAGCGAATAGCTCAATAAAATTAATGCAACACCTGCAAAAGTGAATAATTATTTTGATTACAGTATTTTTCAGGCGATAAGATACACCCCAAATGTATAACAATTTTTAGATAGAATATTTTAATTTTGTAAAATTGTTCAAATATCCTTTGTTGTTTAAAAAGTTTATGGAAATCCCCGCCTTACCACGTATCATCTATCATCGGACTATACCCGTCCAAGGTCAATACTTTTTCAACAAAAAAAGTTTAAAAACGTACCTTCTTCTGGGATCTAGAAGTATTTAATCGTTAAAAATCCACACCAAGGCTCATCTAAGTTCTAGCAGTCATGGAAGAATGACCATATTTGTCGTATTATAACGTATAAATGAGTGGCACTCACCAATTTTAGTTCAATTTTTCTAACAAGGAAGTATCACGAGATGTCTCCTTCTGATATCGATGAAATTTAAATACCTTGCAGAAAACTGATATCTTGACATGTATTATTTTTTAGCTGTCTAAAAGTCGTTTGAGGGGGTAAAATAACCCCAGAAGTTAGTACCATACTATCCCAATTTAACAGTTCCACATAAAAGCTGTCGTCCGACTTGAAACAAACAAATGCCAAAATGTTCAACATCAATCAGAATGGTGTCATTTTATTCAGTGCTTATAACTTAGTTTAAGAGGTAAACTATGACGTAGCGTGTAATATGATGGAATTTTTTCGAAAAAAGTAGGCGTTGTTAAGAAAGTAAAAATAAAATTTACATGTCTTTAGATTTTTACAGGATATGATTTTAAATAGCTCTATAATGCAATTATTTAATATTCAACCATATAGAGTAGGACTACTTGTTCGAGAAACTACCTTCCAAACTTTTAAAGGCCTTCAAACTGTTCCCGCATCTTTCTCGCCTTCAGTAAACATTTTAAAATTAACAAAATTCATTTAATACTAAAGTAACATTCTGATTATACAGTAGAAGAATATTAAAACTACTTATTTTATGATTAATAGAAATAACCCTTACTTTTTATTATTTTATTATAAAGTTGCAACGTGCAGTTACTGCAAGTGGTCGGTTGGCTGGTACTAAGGGTTTGTTGAGTATATGGATAACTAGGTGTTGTTTGCGAAGTTTTAAAATAATTATAAGAATAACTCTTCCTTTCGAATTGATATTTGGCCGTGTATTCCTTTGTGTGTAATATCTCAATATACCTGTTTTGAGCAACATCTTCTTTATTGTAGCAGTATACAGTTTTTTTAGATCATTAGCCTAGTGTATCCAACTTGGTATGTATATATCAAGATGTTATCTACAGTGATATTGAATACACCTTTGTTTGTAAGATGTCAAACCTTGTATTGTTCTTCACATCCCCATGCTGTTCAACTGTAATTGCATTGAACAGCTGGTTTTAGGTACCTCTCAGACGGCCTAAGAAAGAATGTGCGTCAGAGTAACAATTTTTTGTCCTCTTATGCACATCAATAAATCATCACCAACTCAGCCTCAATAACAGATTTATTTATGGTTTGGAAATTGGAGATGTGCCAACCATCAAGACGTTAATCAAGGTGATCAGCGTAATTCAGATTAAACACCTATAAACCATTTAAAAGAATGTTTATTAAAAACAAAAAACATAACCCTTACACAATTCTATAACCTAATTCTACTTGTTTAGCTTCGTTTAGTTTTTTCAACACTGTTACAAATAATTTTTATACCTACTTTTAATTTTTATTTTTATAATGAACCAAAGTTCCAATTTATCTTAAACTAATGCCAGAAATTTCTTCTATTTTTATCCCTAATTATTTTTGTCTTATCTTTATGCATTACAAAGATTTTCGTGGATTTCTTAAATAACTTATTATTGCTGTAATCCGCTAGCTTATTGAACTTGTATACCAGCAAACTCCGTAACCATATATTTCCTATGACTAAACATTTCTTAACTGTAATTATGTTAACATAGATTTCTATGTAGTAATTCTACCCACATTTAATTCTGTTTGAAATACTTTAAGATAATCCTAATTTTAATTTCTCATTTTGCTGGTATTTCCTTAATTATTTTAAAGTATTTCAGACACCTTGATCGCCTAATTACTGCGGCATTAGTGCAACCTTTAATTTAACGTGTTTAGCTAGAACGAAACATAAATTCAACTATGTTTTCGAGGTGTTGCAGTCGTCAATTGATATAACCGCTATTGAACCAAGAATATTTAAACATATTAATATAACGTAGGGAAGTAAACTGATTGTATTAGAGATTACAACTTTAAAGTATTATATCTTAAATGTAAATTTAGATCATAATTTAGTAACATTACCAAGCAGAAATATCGTGCAATACTTTTCCATATCCGAATTCCATATACAGTTTTTCAGCACGAGCTGAGCCTAAGTGTATCTATAAGACTACAGGCATTAGTTTTTGAGATTTATATAGGGGTATCCGCCAGCTAAAATGGTTTCGGTCTTCTACAACTTCATGTTATACTGATAGTGGACCGCAATAACGTTCTTTTAAATCGAATGTCCTAATTTTTATTAAATTCGTGAAATTTGGGCTAAATTTTAATATAACTTTATGTGAGAAATCATATGTCTAATGTGCGTTATTCTTGAGTTATTTCAGTTTTTTCTAAATATTTGACAAAAATAATAGTTTTTAAATTGCAAGTAAGTTAAGCCAAATATTTACATGGTTCGCATAAATAGGAACTATAGAATACTAATTATTTGAAAACTTTATAAAAAATGTTTACAAGCTGCTCAGAAATTAGCGTTAAAGTTGGCTATCTCGAAAATTTGAAAACAATCAAAATCTATTGCGTCAACACACAAAAATTCAAAAATTTTGACATTTAAGCGTGGTAAAAGTGTTAATAATGTCTTATTTAGGATTTAGTAATGATGAATACATCAATTTGTACGTAATATACTAGGAACGCGACAGGGTAATTTAAAGTGTCTGAGAAACCTTCCGTGCGCAATGTCCGAGTAAATAAATCATACCCATAGTACCCTGGTGCGGATCATTCGTAATTGTAAAACCCATGTACAGTTTATTCGAAAGCACAATAGATAATAGATACGTAGACAGTCTTGGGATACTTTAGAGTATATGCCGGAAATTTCTAAACAGATGAGGAAAGATATTCAGAAATACACTAACGGCATTCTAAAAAAACATAAGTTACGTCCATATTGTACCAATTACTACAAAATCTAAGGCCAGATAAGAATTAAAGCAGAATTAATTTTTGTAAATTTATATTAATTAAAAGTCAGAAAGGTAAAGATTTTTTATAAAAATCAATTTGAACGGATGACGGGAAAATTTATAAGAATGGTATGTTTAACTGGGACAAATCCCATTATTTGAGTTAAATTCATCCTCACTTATTTGGCGGAAGCCAGTTTCAAACTTACGAAGTTTTGAGGTTTTTGCTACAATAAAAAATGGCGGTGTGCTAGTGGTACATTTCTATAATGAAAATTTGAATGGTAGTCTATTGGAGATTGGAGGGTAAATGTTTTTTCAAATTTTGGTTTATTTTAAGCGAAAGCTGTCTTAAAATTAATCATACCCACTAAATCCGAACCAGAATTAGCTGTGGTACAAGCACGGCGAAGCCCTACCGCGTGTCAGCGCGCTTATAAATAAATTTCTACAAAAGGCATTTTGAAGATCGTTGGATAATAAACAATGGACACCATCGAGGGCCTCGCCGTTCGCCCGATATCGCTCCATTAGATATTTCTGTTTGGGGTCGTATAGAAAATACTGTATGCTAAGCCGCTCACAATAAAAGAAGATCGTTACCAAATGGTTCGTAATGCATTTCGATCTTTTTCTCTAAAAGAAATCCAGAGTGTACTCGCGGCACGTTTTTAAAAATAATTCATAAATATTTGGAATTTGGGAGACACTAGTTCGAACATTTACTGTAGTTGATTAATTTTTCATTTTTGTGTTTCATATTTTTTATTTATACTGTTAAATTATCCTTAAGTTGTCTCCTTTTTTTAATTTTTATATGCAGACATTACTCATGGGTTGTAGATCCGTCAATACCACACTCGCTTGTTTTGACGTGCATCAAATATCAATTGACTGGAGAAATTTTGTTTTTCTTCAAACCAAAGTTCTCACAATTTAAATTTTGTTAATAATAACGGTAACTTAGTTCTTTTCTAGTATCTACAACACTAGTTCATTTTAGATATAGAGCGGTATTCACAATAGATGCTTACTTATCAGCGTAAAATCTACTGGCTAAGAAAAAAAGGAGAGTTGCTATTCAAAAAGCTGTTTTCAAATTTTTAAGATAACGAACTTCGGCGATAATTTCTAAGCACCTTGCAGAAAAATACTTGGTAAACTATAGGTATTATTTGTGCAAGCCATTTGACCTGATTTACCTGCATTTGGAAAAACTTTTTTGTGAAAAGCTACATTTCGAAAAAACTATAATAACTCAAAAATAGAGTATTCTACACATTATGTCGTATATAAAAGTATACTGAAATTTAGTGTAGATTCCACAAATTGGGCAGTTCATTTACAATAATGAAGTTAGGGTCCATTTCCGGTATAACCGGAAGTTGCAGAAAACTAAAAATATATTAACTGAAATGAGCTCTTCACACATCAGTCCTATACAAATCTTTGAAAAACTAGCTGTAGTAGTTTCCCAGATATATATATATATATATATATATAGATGTAACTTGTGATGGACCCTGTATATTCAAACACTGGATTTTACTTGTACTAGCTTTTGAGATAATTTTAACTATAATGGTTTTTCTGTCTAGTGACCTTACGTTGACAACGCCAGCACAATGTCAAATCTACGAATTGGGAAGTAATATATACATACATATATATATATATATATATATATATTGTAACACAAATGAGAAACAGTAAATGGAAAATTCTAGAATCATCTAGAGTGTTTTCTTTGTAATAAAATAGATGATGTAATCCGCAAATGACTCATTGCAGTAATTTACATCTGTCAATTTAATTAGGTCACCAATGAGTCATAGCATTACATCATTATTATAAGTAATATTCTGGAGTATTCTATTCCTATTATTTCTAGAATTTATCTTTCCTATATAAGCAGCTTATTAAATTCTCCTGGAGTTAGATATTGTTAGAATATTGTACTTTGCATTACTGATATAAATATAAATATACATAAATAGAATTATATATAAATGTTTGTTGCTGGTGCAATGCAAAATAAATAATTAAATATTTAAAAATAAATTAGTGTACATAGTTACTTGTAGAATTTTAGCGAATATAAATAAACATTGTAAAAACAATTAGCTAGTTTCGTTGCAATACATATATATATATATATATATATATATATATATATATATATATATATGAATAAGTAATCACATTTACAATTATAAACAATTAAACAATTACAGGGTTAATAATAATAGGATATTCATCCACTATTTGGTGCAAGGGTAAGGAAAAATACCCTGGAAAAAATAGCCTTACTGAATGAAATAATGTCTTTCATATTATGTAACCAGTTATTGCTATAAGGTTATGGTTATCAATAGATCCGTAATTAAACTTAGTAAAAGGGCAATTATTTACAATATGATCTACTGTTTCAATTCCTTTTTTACAATCACATTCTGGACTTAATGCATTCCAGCGCTATAACATATAATTAAACCGGGCATGACCTGTTTTAATGCGATTTAATTTACACAAAATTTCGTTTGGTAAATCAAATCCAGGTACAGTTTTACTAGGGTCTTCTATTAATTTTTGGTTAAATACATCAATGGAAGACTATTCTTGTTTTCAAGACTCGTTTTGTGAAAAATTTGCTAATAAGAAGTTTTCACTACAAATAGGTTTGCGTGATTTCAATCTTTTAATTGGTGGATGGCTGCAGATCAATTGAAATAAGATACCTATTTGGCGACTTGATATATTTGTCCCATTCTCTTCTCATAGCAGCCTATCGACGAGTAGGTGGAGGAACAATGTTGGACCGAACCGGCAACCAAGGAGTAGGTGTTGATTTAAGTGTTCCAGAAATAATCCTCGTGGTTGTATTTAACTGAGAATCAATTTTTCCTTCATGAGCTGAATTCAGCCATACGGGCAACAATATTCTGCAGTAAAAAAACTAACGTTAAAATAGCAGTAAGTAGTGCTTCTACATTCGTCCCCCAGGTTGATCTAGGTAATTTTTGTATTATATTATTACCTGTTTTTAAATTTTCGTATAATTTCTCAATATTTTGATTATATGTCAACAAAGGATTCACAGTAACACCAAGATATGTTGGACTAAATTTATATTCTGTTAAATTATTATTCATTTGGATTTTAAGATACGATACTTTTGATGATTTTTTAAATGAAAGCAAGTAACTACAGTTTTTTGGTTCTAGGGCAAAGACGCCATTTCTTGAAATATCCACATAGAACTTTCAAAGTTTCGTTAAGGTCCATTTCAATAACAATGAAATTTAGTTTTTGTGTGGATAAAACTATGCCATCTGCATAAATGAATTTACGCCCTTTTGTTGTAGGTATATCATTTATGTACAAATTGAAAAGGATTGGCGCCTACACAGAACCTTGTGGGAGTCCATTGTTTAATTTTCAGAACTTACTGCTTTTATCTCTCACAAATACTATAAACATTCGATCAAAAAGTATATTTTTTAGTAATTTAAGTACTCTACGACACGATATTGCATTGTAAAGTTTATGAATAGGCCATCCTTCTAAACAGTATCATAGGCAGCAGTTAAATTAACAAAAGTGACTCCAATCTTTAACTTTCTTTCAAAACCTGCTTCGTTATGTCTTGTCAATGCTGAAATTTGATTACAGCAACTTCTTAGACTGCAAAAACCTGCTTGTTCTACAGGTAATAATTTTTCAATAATTTGGTATATTCTATTGTACAAAAGTCGTTCTAGAAGTTTATAAGTAACAGATAGAAGACTAATTGGTCTATAACTGGCTGGATCATCTTCTACTTTCGCAGGTTTTAAGCTTGCAATTATTTTTGCTCTTTTAAAAACTTTAAGTAATTTACCTGAAAACAAAAAAATCATTAAAAAATTCAACTAACCAATTTAAAGCATAACGTCCCTGGTAGATACCAACAAAATTTGCAGCATTTCTAATTTTAGTAGACGTTAATGTAATATTCAATTCTTCTAAAGCAAAAGGTATAGGTAATTTTTTAGAAGGTCGTGTTCTCTTCTTCAAAACCTTTAAAGAATTTCTCATTTTTCTAACCTGTTCTTTAAGTATTTTAACAATATATTACACGTTCACCACTCTCGCTGCTACAGACCTGGGAGAAATATGAACGTTAGAATTTTTTGACTTAGTAGGTGTCCCCAACTTTTTCGGTAAGTTCCAGCTACAACGACTAAAGTGAGTAAAATTCATGTTATTCATGAGATTATTCCACTTGCTCTATTTTCTCTATTTATTGAATTTAAAATTCATCTGCAGTTTCTTGGGTTGGATTGATTTTATATTTGTTGTAAAGTTTATTGGTTTCCTCAGACTTACCAGAAATATATTGTTTACATAAACATCTCGGAATAAATTTATTTGGTGCACTATTAACTACTCCAACAAATCTATCATAATTTATAATTTGAGAATTATAAATATTTGGGAAGTAGTAGTCATTTTGAAACTATACATTTGTTAATAACCGTCTAAAATGATTTACAAAGGTAGGGTTTACTGAATGTTAACAGAAATAAGCATATAATACCTGGGATTGGTTTACAGATTTTGACGGTATTAAAATAATATTAATAGGCCTAAATAGGTTTTGTTCCACATAACCTCAAACCGTCCAACCGGTTCTTATAAAGGTAGAAAAGTATCAATAACAGGAATTTATCATCAGTCAACATTGCTAGTTAAATAATGGAACTATATGTAGAAGCCGAAACCCATTATACCTAACAGACATTCAGCATGCTTCGTACCTACAATTACTAACGGTCTTTCAAAATGTATTTCTAATTTACAACCACTTTAATTGGTATTTTAAGTATGTTCTAAACCAAACCTTCGCTCCTTTAGTAAATCCTATACATCCTTTTCTTTATGTATCATGACTCTTTAATGTTTTCCGAATAAAGAACTTGTTAATTTTCCTTTAAACTATATATTCCTGAACAGTCGATTAGTATATTGTGTCCCGTTGTTGGATATTATTGTTCTGGGAGGGTACCAAAAATCTAAACATTGTTTTCTAGCGGAGGATTCTATGACTGTTTTAGTGGTCATTAGCAGTTTTATTGCTACCCATTTCAGTAGATGCACAAAGGGAGCACGAGGCCACATCTGACAGTAGTAAGACAACAGGGGTTCTACACCGAAAGTAGATTCCAAGATGGCGGCCGAGTTGTC
>JAHWXV010230066.1:0-10097 GCA_024586415.1 Phrixothrix hirtus | reverse complement strand
CATTCGTTCCACATGTCCAAACCATCTTAACGCACTTCTTTTGTACAGTTCAGGCAGTGTCTCCTTCACCTGGCACGTATCCATCACCTATTCATTCCTTTCTCTGTCACGTCTCGGTTTGCCGCATGCAGCTCTTAGGTACCTCATACTGGCGGCATTTATTTCACTCATATGCTTCTTCTGACATACCCAAGTCTCACTACCATATAAAACAGTTGGAACAAATGCACTATTGTACACAGCCTTCTTTGCTTCCATACTGAACTGTTCACTCTTGGTTACTGACAACATACTGCCAATTACTCTCCTGCCTTCATTTACTCTGTTTTCAATTTCACTATCTACACGCCCATCATTTGCAAACGTTCTGCCAAGGCAAGCTAACTTATCCACTTGTTCAATTATCTCGCTACCCAACTTCATCTGACATATTTCCTTTTCACCTTTCTTATTGAAAACCATTATCATTGTTTTGCCACAATTGATTTTCAAATCCATTCTTTCATTCGTTTCTACAAATTTATTCAACGTTACTTGCATTTGGCTCATACTTTTAGCTACTAGAACTATACCATCTGCATATATCAACACTTTTACATCTTCGCTGCCAATGTTTATACCGCTCAAGTCCTCACATGCACTTATCACGCATTTATCCATAAATATATTAAACAACCAAGGTGACATTACGCATCCTTGTCTCACACCTTGGTCAATTCCAAAGTACTCACTAACCATACCGTTCACTCACGCGCACGCTCTGCTTTCACCATACATTGCTTTTATTGCATTCAACAGTTCTTCCTTTACACAATACTCCGTCAGATTTGCCCTTAACTTGCACCTATTCACATTATCATACTATTTCTCTAAATTTACAAATGTACAATACATTTTCTCATTAACATGCAAAAGCTTCTCGGCCATTTGCTGCAGATTAAACATTTGATCCACATACCCTCGTCCAGGTCCGAACCCACCCTGTACATCCCATATCTTCCTTTCAGTATTTATGCGAACTCTGTCAATTATAATTCCACCAAACACCTTCCCGGCTACACTTAATAAACTTATTTGAATTCATATCTACCACATTTGCCTTTGTACAGAGGCACCATCATAGCACTCTTCCAGTCCTCTGCCACTCTTTCTAATTGAACACACGCATTAAATAGTTTGCACATCCATTCATGTAGTCACATACCACCATACTTTAAGGTTTTGTTTGTAACTTCAGCTACTCCACAAGCCTTCCCATTTTTAAGCCTTTTTATTGCATTTCTTACTTCTTCTATGCCTATGGTTCTATCCTTCTCTTGGATTTTATTTATTCCAGCATTTCCCACACTCACCTATCGCAGTACCCCTGTTGCCAAACAACCCTTAAAATATTCTTTCCAACGCAATGTCTCTTTACTTTCATTCCACTCCATTTCGTTCTCACTATTTCGTATTCCATTTACTCGGTTCCTTACACCCTGCTTTGTATTCCTTACACATTTCCAAAATAATCTTTTATTACCGTCAAAATCGTTCCGCATTCTTACTCCGTCATTCACCCCAACTCACTCTACTTTCCTTTACAGCTTCCTTTGCACACTGCTTTTTAATCCGATACGCTTTCAGTAGATCCATTCTGTTCTTCTCATCTTCGGTTCCAATCATTCTTTTACATATTTCTTTCTTTTCCTTTACTGCATCTTTCATGGTATTATTCCACCATGAGTTCTTTTTTGACTTTCCAATCGTACTCTCTCCACATACTTTAGTTGCACCCTATATCACGATGCCTTTCAACCTATTCCATGCACATTCGATGCCACCTTTTCAATTTCATACTTCCATTCAGATTATTCTGACAACATTCTCTTCTCAAGGTTTTGTACGTATTCCTCTTTCACATTCTCCTCCTGCAATCTTTCCACTTTCACTCTAGTATTTCCTACAACTTCCTTCTTCTTATATGCCCACTTTCTACCAAGCTCAATTCTTGACATTACCAGAAAATAATCCGTCCCACATTTAGAACCTCTCATCACTCGTGTGTCCTTTACCAATTCACGAAATCTATCATTATAAACGGTTAAATCAATCATGCTTCTAGATTCTCCGTTTTACCACGTATACAAATGGATATCCTTATGTTTAAACCACGTATTCGATACAAACATGCCCTTTTCTAAGCATGGCCCAAATAAGGCTTCCCCATTCTCATTTCTTCTGAGATCGCTGTAAGTGCTAATTACACGATCTATGTTTTCTCTTTTTACTCCTACCTATCCATTCAGGTCACCCAGTAAAATCACTCTATCATTAGCGTGACATGCATTAATTACCCCTTCTAACTTTATCCAAAAGGTTTCACATTCATCCTGGTTATCACCATTCACCATATCACACTACAACCACTACTTTCCTAATGCCTATCTTTATTCAAACCCAGAGTAGCCGTGAAGATACCAATTCATATTCCCTTACATGCGCTTTAGCAAATTCGCTCAAAATAAATCCCAATCCCTTTGAACCATGCGTCCAACTTTCTACTCCAGACCAGAAACTCAGGTTTACCTCGTCCATTTCTATTACTTCTTTCCCTTTCCACTTAGTTGCACTCACATACAATATATCTATCCTTCTCTCTCTCTCATTTCGCTCAAAAGCTTGAGTTCCTTTCCATACATCCCTCTTACGTTCCACATTTCAACTTTCCATTCCGTGTTTTCACGTTTATTCCGAGGTGGGCCAATCTCAGCCGCCCGTCTTGAATTTGATTGGCCAAGACTTTGCTTTGATTCTGTTTAGCAGTGTTCTTAAGGATAGACCTTATTCCTAGCCTAGATCATACCCTATGTCGATGTAGCAATCCCTACTTACGGAATCTACACCATACCGGTCAGTGTTAACGTATTTAGCCTACGTTTTACAAGCGCAACCACAATTTCAGCGTGACCCCAGGCATGCCTAGCGCTATTCTATACACACTAAACTCCCTATCATAAACGGGTTACTCTGCAAGTCAGCACGTAGTTGCCCGTGCCGTGACTACTAGGAAATATACGACATGCACTGAGACACTCGGGTACACAACTACCACCACAAAGAATAATGTAAAAATAACAATGCAACAATGATCAATTTGCAGATAACAATCAGTCCGACATTTTGAGCCAAACGCCATTCTGACTATTTCCACAACTTCATCCAGTGTTTTCGATAGCTTAAGTAGAGTTCTATGTTTAAGGATCGTTTTCAGAACGAGTTTCGCCAAACAGATAGGGTTAAATAATGTTTTACTTTAGGTAATTAGCACATTTCAAGGAAATGTGACGTACTAGATATTTAGTTTTATTAAGAGTTCTAGTTCGTTTTAGTAGAGCTTGATGCTTTACAAAGATCTTTAATAAAAGTATTGCCAGTTACGCATTGTTAAATAATTCTTTGCTCTTGACGGTCAAGCACGACATTTCGGATAAGAGTGAGTAATGGGACGAAACGGTGCTACGCATCTTCAAAGGCTAGATAATTGTCAATATTTAGGACAGACAGGTTTCCATGGCTAGCTAAGAAGACTCGGGGTTTAGAGTGGTTTTAACTGATAGGCGTTAGGTAAGTTCTGAAGCGCCGATAGCGCTGAATGAAGGTAAATGTATTTAAATCGGGAGGGCGCCACTTCAATTATCTGGATTTACCCAGCCAAAGTTCGAGATCCTAAGAAGTTGATAATATAAAGGGGTGCAGAGCTCCGTCAGCTACGCCACTGTGTTGTGATGAATCGCCGAATTTTCTTAAGTACATTATTATCATAAGTCTTTGCTATAACTAAGGTGAAAGTAACTTAAAACTAAAATATTTCAGTAAAACAAATGGTTAAAATAATGAGATAAAAAAGCATTTCAAAAACACATATTATAAGATTACATGCCTAGCTAAAATGATCTAAACAAACATAATCGTGGATCCGAAGACTCATCAATTCGGATTGTGATACATTTACAATTCCTTAACAGCAAAAGCTAATTAGTAGTTCACATATCAAATACGGCTTCTAATTTCATTAACAGATATAAGAGTAATTAGTCTGTTAAACCAAGTGATTGACAGTTGTGACATTACTGAATATTTAAGCGTAATATGTTAACAGTTTTATCATCCTCAAAAGAAGCTGAACAATGGATAGGTAAGAAAATGGCGATTTACTTAGTAGTCGACGGCGTGATTTTACCAGGATTCCCAAAGACAGATAATTGAAAATCGTACCTGAAAATTGAATGTATGGAGAGGCGAAAGTTACTACAAAATTACGGAATACTTTTTGACGGTCCACGTTCGTCCTGTTAATCCTCAAACAGGGCACTTTTGACGAACTCGACAATCTTTATGTTATGACTCAAAGGAGTACACCAATTTGCACATTATTACGTTAACCTGCTCTTGTAGAAGACACAAACTATAAAAGAGTAACCCTCTTAGCAAGACCAATGAGACGTCATGATGGCTTTGGAAGTTAGCATATTTTTCTTTCTCAGTTCCTTGAAATAAAAATGCGATACTGTCTACAATTAATTATCGCCAGGAACTTTAAACATATGAAAAGTGCAATGAAACTAATTCACAAACATCCCTGAACTCCACTTCCCATTCGATTCCGTGCAAAACTGAAGATTTGTAAATCAGATCAAAAATAATTCATTAAAATTGCGCGATCGTGTGGAATGCGACCCGAACCTGCTGGAGAGTCCTTTAGCCGGAGACTCAGAGTTCATGGTGAAAAATACTAAGCTGACTTTGACTGAAAAAGGTACGATTGAGGAAGACAAATATGGTGCTGGGAGTTTGGAAGAAACAAAGCTAAAGATAATTAAGGACCAACAAGGCAACGGGCATTGCTTTGGAAATGTATAAATTGGGACATATACAGAAAAATTGCCAAAACACTATGAGCAGGTTCGCCGATAATACAAAACACTAGAAAAACTAGAAGGCATCGATGTGAAGGGAAGTTATGTCTCAGAAGTCACTATGAAAGGGGTCTTTACATTAACGGAACCATTGCAAGGAGGAATTGCCAAACGCTGCTGGATGCAGGAGCACTGAAGGCAATAGCGAAATTAAGCAATATTAAGAATGGAATATTACTGCCTTCATAGCTGTGATTACGAACAACTACTGGAATACCGTACAACCGTTCATAGTGAAATTATTACAGATATTGAGATTGATTGTAGGAAATGTACACATCGCGTGCTAGTAGCTCATATCAAAGAACCTGTCATATTGAGTATGGATATAATGTCAGAGTTTGGCTTTAATTTCGACTTCAAGTATCACATCATACGAGTTGATGATGAAGAGACACTCATTAACCAACGAGATGACAGTGCAATAAAAATAGCCCCAGCAAAATAATAGTCATAGATAAATCTGAAGCAGCCTTCTGGACAGATTGCGTGTGAAATCCTAGAAATCAACAACATAAAGTTGGCCGTGGTATTCTAGCTAAAAGAGTTTTAATCTAGGCTTAGGAAACGACATCCATTTGTTTAATGGATGTTAACATCTTCCAAGTGACATCTGTGATATAAGGCATGTAAACCGGTAAAAAGGTCTGCCTGTAAAGAATGTATCTAAGCTGTGTGCCACACTGGACACCTTAGATAGCCTTTCCAACTCCAAATGATGTTTGTGCTTAGATATGAAAAGCGGATATTGCCAAATCAGTATGGAAGCTGAACACCGCCAAAAGACAGAATTCTCCTTGGATATGGTCTCTGGCTGTTCACAGTGATGCAGTTTGGCTTGCAAAATGCACCAGCAACATTTGAAAGGCTAATGGAATTGATTCTGATAGGGTTGTCTTGGTAAACGTGTCTAGTATAGTTGGACGATATCATATTTGTTGGAAGATTCTTTGAGGAACACGTAAAAAATTTTGAAGAGGTGTTTCTGCGAAGCGCACATCTACAACTTAGTCAGAAAAAGAATAACTCGTTTCAAAACTGAGCAAGTTGTGGCAGCTGACCTAGATAAATGCAATCCATACGAGAATGGTCACAACTAAAAGATGAACATGAATTAAGAAGATTCTTGGGATTATGCACATACTAACTGGCGATTTTTGCGGGGATTTGAAGACACCGCAATACCCCTTACAAGACTTATTAAAGAGAACTAACTATATTTATGGAAAAATAACTACCAGCAATTAGTTGAGACACTTAAACAAATTTTGGCAACCAGTTACTCTAGAATGGAGGAAGATTTGTTTTAGATACTGATGCTAGTCATTTCGGCGTCGGTGCAGAGCTGTTGCAAGTCTAAGATGGACAAGAACAAGTAATTGGATATTTCAGCAAAGAGTTGTACAAATCTGAGAGGAATTATTGCGTTACGGGCATAGAATTGCTAACCACGATAAAGGGTGATGAATACTTTTACAAATACCTTTATGGACAACATTTTTTATTGAGAACTAATACCGAAGTGGCTACTTGAGTTTAAGAATCTAGAATGCCAAAAGAGTGATCGATTAAACGGCTGCAAGAATATGACATTGAAGTTTAGCATTGTTCCGGACGAAAATCATCGAAACGTTAACGCATTATTAAGACGGCCCTGCCCAGAAGACTACAAGCACTGCTCTTGGTTAAAGTCAAAAGTTGAAGAACGTCTTGTCAACCACATTACTGTAGTCAATGATAACTGAAACCGGATAATGTCAAGCAAGGTCACGAAAGCGACCCAAAATTGTAGATATTATTAAAATACAAGAATAGAGGTCAAAGTCCACGTTGGGAGGAAGTGGCTCCATTTAATTCCGCTGTTGAAGCATATTGGTATGAATGAGATTCCTTACAGGTTCAGGATGCCCTTTTGAAGAAAGTGTTACAGGCTAAACTGACAATAACGCATGTGGTAAAAATCACGAGTGTTTAACCACGGCCAGCAAAGTTACAGTGGAGCGAGGTGTAGATAGTCGTTATTTGTGAGGCTAATCACTGTAGAATCAAGACAAAATCGGTAAAAGGTGGGCGCCACTGTTCTCAAGTCAAAACTGCAATCAGGATATGATTGCGAAACACTCCTGTAACCTACCTTAAAAGTGGGACAGATACTCTAATAGTACTGCAGATATTGGATTAAGACTAAAAAGAAATATACTAATGCTAAATGTGATTACTGATTTATGATAGCTCCTGTATATTCTTGGAGCGTTAACTTACTTATAAAATTGAGGTGAGTCACCTATGTATGCTTAATACTGATTCAAAGCTATCTTTATTTAGAAAAGTGTGAAAATATGATGATTCTTTTGACACGCACTATATATCAAAATCAACACTGATCATTCTCAAGAGTCTTGAGTTTGATTTAAGGTCAGGCGTAAATTTAAATTATAGTTCGCTGAAGGTGAGCTACATAAAGGATGGTACTGAAAATTGACCACCCTATATATCTTTAAAAATTGAGTTAACTGAATTTTAAATTATTCGGTAAGTTCTATGATTACTTGAAACAAATGCTTTGAAACCTTTGTTAGTGATATTGGTGAAAGAGTACAAAACTTATTGAATGCGCAATGTATGAGTATCACTTCAGGTGAACTTAGATTGTCAGTAATTAAGAAAGAAAACAATACTCGGGCACAAACACGTCATATAATAAACTTTTAACGTGCACAAATTTATACATACACAGTTAAGTTGCAAAAATAAAATAAATGTAAACCTAAAGTAAATTACACAAATAATATACACGCATACCTGTACAAGCGAGATTGGCATATAGCATGATTAAAAGGAAAACCAAAATACGTTTCCAGGAAACTATGAAATCTCTGACAAATTCAAAAGCGCATCTAGCTTGCAAGGCGGCATTTGCGTAAACAACACAGGTTAAATATTAATCAATAAATGGGTACCCAACTACCAAAAGTTTATAAAATTTACAGAAAATTAGCTTGTAATAATTTACATGTATATGAACAAATTAATAGTCAAAAATGTCTATTTAACCAGAAATGATTAATAGGTCATAATCCATTCGTTTCAATACTTTAGAAAATAAACGGTAGCATTACGTTAAGTAAATTTGCAAACTAAAACGGTCTTATAGTTCTTGATAAACTACTTTAAAAATCAAACGGTGTCGATTCCTCTTCTTTTATACAGACAAAAATACGTGGAGAGCACTTACTACTTTTGATGAATCTAACGTTGTTTAAACTTAAGAAAACGTCGCCCTTGTGTCATAATTAAATGAAGAACTCTCTCCGGTGGAAATAATGGAACGGTACCTGCCTAAATTTCGAATTACGAATCCGAAATTGATTCTGGAAACCCCAACGTCGACACCAATAGCGTAGTGGATTAATAACTTTGACAAATACAGTTTCAAAATCTAAACATTAAAGACACAAGGCACTACTCAAAATAAATTTTCTCTCCGCGAACTGTGTCGCTTAAAAACGGATAACCAGCTGCCCTATATTTTTCCTCTGAAAACCTTAAAATTGCATATTTCTCAACTTCGCGTTAGCGTCGGATATCTTGGAACGCTTTTTAATTATCTTGATGCATTCTCATATACGTTACTTATTTGAGATTCCGCTTATATGGATTTCGCATGGATATGTAACTACACGGGTCACCTTGACACGTGTTTCAATGGTCCCTTACTGTTTATCAGGCGACAACACTGGCGTTATCGTCTGTGGGAATAAAAATAATTGACTTCTTTTTAATATGCCGAATTTTTAATATGTATTTTTGCAATGAATAAATTTTATATATAATACGAGGTGGATCTAAATAGTTTTTGATTTTAACCCATTTATTTCTTAGCAACATGATTTCTTACTGAATTTAATAAGGAATCCTATTCTAGTTAAATTTGTTAAATACGTAACGTATACAGTCATGCATCATTAATGCATTATTATTACTTAAAGGGTTACAAAACGCAGCAAGGGCTGACAGGAGCTCCATAAAAGTGAAAGACAAATGCAGCTGGTGGTTCCGAAAAACGCAGTAGTGGAAATTTTGGGTCAACTGCATGATGGTCCATTAGAAGGACATATGGGGTACTGAAAACTTTGAAAAAGGTTGATGATCGATTTGATTGGATAAATTGCAGGATTGATTTTAAGGAATGGTACCCAAAATGTGTAATATGCGCTTCTGGTAAGGTCAATTGGGGACACGCAATGCACCGATGAGACAATATAATATAGCTAGTCCATTTAAAAGAGTTGCAATGGATATAGCTGGCCCGTTCCCGGCAATAGAAGCAGAAAACAAATACACGCTAGTTGCAATGTACTATTGCAGTAAATTGACTGAAGCGTACTCTACCAAAGAGGTGGTTACACTGTCAGAGTCCTTGGAAAAAGAACTTCATAGCCGTTTCGCAATTTCGTTGGAATTATATTCAGACCAAGGAAGAAATTTCGAGTCAGCTTTGTACCAAGATTTATGCCAACAAGATGGAGCAAATGTACTTGAGCCACAGTCAGGTAGAATGGTGGAACGTATGCAGCGATGGAAAAATATTTGCCAAAAGTTATCTCAGATCATCAAAGAGATTGGGGCCAATATTTTCATCTATCTTCATGGCATATCGGTGACCTGTAGATACGGCAAGAGAGACTCCAGCTGGAGTGTTGTTTGGGCGTGAATTTAGCCTACCATGTAATTTGATGTTAGGTATTAAGCCTGGAGAAGAGGAAGTTGCTGGAAACGAATATGCCGAAAGTCTTTGAAGGAAACTAAATTCATTTCATGGCAGAATTCGTAATAGCATAATATCAATATTGCCAGTGATGGAATGAAATTCTACTACGATGTAAGTCTTAAAGTTAGGGGACTTCAACTCAAAGATTTAGTTTGGTTGTACCAACACAAAGGACGACGAGATTTATATTCAAAATTGCAAAGATCCTTGGAAGGTTCATTTAAAGTTTTAAAAATTTGGTGTGAAACAACACACGACTTTCTCTTATGCACATAGATATGCCAATAGTACCCACAAATGAGTAGATTATTGTCTACGTTTATTTTGGAAACAATAATTGTAACGGTCACCCATCCAAGTTACTGGAC
>JAHWXV010230005.1:0-25374 GCA_024586415.1 Phrixothrix hirtus | reverse complement strand
AACAGTCTTTTCTGATGGTGCTTCATTTCCAAAAGTTAAACGAAGCAATTCTAAGCATTGTTGCTGAGTTAGGCCTTTATGAAAATCGTATAAAATCATCGAACGAAAACCTTCACGAGTAATTTCCATTTTTTCATCAAAATTAGTTTCTTTAAACGCGCACTGTAAACAAACTATTCTGTCAATTTCTAAGCCGCCACGGATTTTGCAATACAAAATATCAAATTTTACGAATATGGCAATAACTTATTACACTAGTGACAACTAGTAGTTATTTGTAACAACAGACCGATCAATTTTCATTGAAGGAGCTTTACGAATTAAAAGTCAATATTTAATTGCCGTTGTTGTAGACACAAAAGAATAGCTAAACGATCATTTTATTTAGTTTATTTTGCACATATTTGTTTTAGTATCAGAAAGCGTTTACATCATTGTTTAGAATCTTTCGTAATTATTTGTATATAATTACTCTGAACTTTTCGTACTCATATTGTAAATGCTCTTTAGTTTGTAATTAATCATCCAATTTGTTTTTATTTGTAATATATAACTTATAAAAATTTATTGCCTTATTATTTATCCAACAATTTAGCTAGGTATGAACAACCAAGCCCTCCTTCAAAAGATCATGTAAAGAAAAAATCCGGCCTCACGCTGTTGCCTGGAAAAGCAAAATATAATTAATGTTTCCCCACGACGTAATTAGAGAAAACTGTAACGTCACAGCGTGGCTGTAAAAGAGAACATTATTTATATAGCACAACGTAGCACAGATGTAAATACTAGGACTAGTATTAGTACTAAGTATCTCTTAGGAATAGCTTGCAACCTTTCAGTGTGTGCAATAATATGATTATTTTGTTCAAAGGCAGCCAATTTAGAATTAGGTATATCGGAATCGTAGACGATACCAATATATTTTGTTCACAAAAGAGATACAGTGTTTGCTGTGTCACTTAACTAGGTAGGAGCGCTTTCGTTTAATTAAAAAACATAGCGAACAATAAATTTTTAGCTGTTTGAGTTGTAGGCTCAAGTAGCTGCAACAGTTTGTTTACAAAAGAATCAATTATCTTTTCTTTAAATGAAAAAATGTACTTCTATTTACAATCTAGGTCTAAAAACCAGATTTAGAGGTAACAAATTCAGTTTATTTATTTAAAACTGTAAATATATACAATGAAGGAAATCCAAAATCAATTACAATAAGTACTTAATTAAGAGGATTACGCTCTGTTAGCTTTATTAACTTTATTTCAAATATTGAAAGCGTGATTCTCTATAAATAGTTATTTAAAGAGTATCATTGATTATAATCATTCAACGGTAAATATGCCAATTTTTAAATTAACAAAATATATTTGTTTTAAGGAATGAAATAAAACTTGTTAGTTTACTCTTTTCCGTTACTTAACTGTTAATTTAACTTCGTTAATTTACGTTGAATTATTTAGATTTTTTTAAAATTTATGACTCACAGCAAAGAAATTTCTTCGCGTTGCGATTTCAATCAAAAAATAAATGCTTGAAATTTACCTTGAAATGGGTCTTCGGCTTGTAGTTGTGCGTTTGTTGAACTTGAGGAGTCTAAGTTGCACTCCATTGTGCAATTTATTATCGATAAGGTAAGAACTGTTAATCAGAGGCTTCCATTGTATGTTCGTTGCACTACTTTGAACATAAGTCTTGCTACCATAAGACTGGATGTTACCAAAAGACTTCGTGTCGATAGAAGTTGCCCCTTATATAATCTCTGGTGTTTCTAGGACGGCCGAGCCTTTAACAATTACGTAACTTTATTTTAAACTATTTTTGTTCCACTTCACTTGTTTTTAAAAGCGTTGTTTGTCAAGTCTGGTTTCTATTCCTACCTTATAAAATTTACTGCGTCAGTTTGTCAACGTGATTATTTGAATAGGTCTTAACATTATTCTGACGTATGCCTTTAACTAAAAGAAGGGTTTTATGTTCTGTATTTTATTTCACAAATGCTTTTTGAACTCATGTATTGGCTCATTTACAAATGCAATTTTAAGAATTATATTTGTTTGAAATTTAGCTTTTAAAATTAGTAAATAATTTTCATATGCTAGTTACTAGTTCTAACTAACGTGTAATGGACAGTAATTTACTTACGATAGAATAAACAGCTATCACAGCGAAAAATTATGTCAGATGAGAAGCTTCATGCCTCTGTTGAAAGTTGCTTTCGACATCGGTTTAGTACTAACATGTGGTGCGATTGTACCAGATAATCGTCTTACGCGAGATAGTTATTTAGAATTTTTACAAATCGATTTGACAGACCTTCTGGACTGTGATGAATTGAATGGGATTGATTAAAGTCTTAAATAAATCAAGTGCAAATGCATTACGTGGTGAAAATAAATAATTTCTGTTTATCTATAAATACTTACATTCTTTGCAGTGTCATTTAGTTAAGTTCGCTTTAAAAAATAGCTTATGCAGAATTGCCGGGTATAAACTTCCGATGCTAGAACAACAATAACAAATTTATTCCCAATTCTCTAAGTATTCCATCACTTCGTAAATATTGTAATTTGACATTTGATTCAATTGTTGAAAATAATGCGTTTTTAATTTCAGTACCTTCATTACTGTTTAAAAAGTTGAGTTGAGCTTTGTCAACTAAGTGTCTATTTCCTTTTTTATTGTGTACTATGTTCTAAATTTCAATATTTCGTATTCTGGGTAGAAGTATCTCAATAATTCAAAACAATTTATAAAGACTAAATAGCACAGAACTTATTGTTTATCATACTATATTATTAACTTATTGACATGGTAAATTTCTCCTATTAGTGTACAGTGGCTTCATTTAATCCTAAACTACAAATATCCATTACGCAACTAATTGTCATGTAACTGGCCAAGAAACTGTTGTAAAGTTATGCTTTATTGTCGTTCTTCATAAATTATTTCATTGCAAAATATGGGCTCTATTATAGTTATCCTAGAGGTAGCTATCCATGCCCTAAAATTAATAAGATGTAAATTATTTTCCATAAAACTGATGAGGATTGTGTGCAGACCAGGTGGTAGAGTTTTGGCTATTAATGTAACCTATTATGTGAAAGCATGCTCCATCCGTTAAGAATGTGGGGTCAAGTAAATCGTTATTATTTAAATTTTCATGAAACCGTTGACAATATCGCAGACTTTATTAGTGATCATATGGATATAATTGTTGAATAATCAAAACTTTATATGGATACATGTACAAACTCTTCTTTACGGCTTTAAAGTACCTGAAAGTAGTTACTAAAAGGTTTATCAGAAAATATTGTATTACTATACCGGTTTGTTGAGATAGTTTTGGTGTAGATTTTGTAGTTCAATATCCATAACTAATTCTTAAGTTAAAATTCTTAGTCTGCAGTTGGTTTTACCTTGTAAATACAATGCTCTGTTTCAAAACGTTTAATTAACGCATTTTTGTGATGCATAAACATGTCATATCCTCCGGAAATGGTAGAGTAAATTGGTTGATATAAGACTCTAAAGATTACATTAATGTACCATCAGCATTAAGATTTCCACTTCGATAGTGTGTCATTAAAATAAAACTAGCATGTTCAGATGTAAAAAGCAATGTGAGCTGATAAAGTTACTGTAATTAAATCATAATGTTGATTAAATCATCATAATTAAGTAAAGATGGTAGGGTGGGTTTATAAATATATTTAGTTTTTTAAAAGAACTGATTTAGTAAATAATTTGGTTATTTTAATTCTTATAAAGTAATAAACATACAAAACAATTATAACTGTCAAATACGGCTAAGTGTTTAGTAAAATTTTTGATACCCTGAATATAGCAACTTCAGCTTAATTTAACTTTAAATTACCAAAGTTCCTAAATTTGACTTTTCTAACTGGTTATGTGGGGATTCGGGATTAAATTAAGGTACTGTAGTAGACGTCTTTATTTCAACTAATCTTAACGGTAATACATAAAAAGTGGTTAAGTATTAAATAAGATGGTGTTTTACCCAAAACATCTATAAAATTGCTTTGTGATTAAAGTAAAATAAAATTATATAACCTTATTGTTTAGTTTCGAACGAGTTTATATTTAATACTACACTGAAATAACACTGGATGGAACATCTCGCGACTTGCAAACAATTGCATGGTTAAAATGTGTTAATTTACTATTTTTAATCAAGAAATTGTGGAAACTTCCGTTTTATATTAAATAACCGTTAGATATTAGATCGCAGTGATGCATTCTTAATATACCGTCTATATTTAACAAAAATCAATTGAATATTGAATTTGTATTTAGTTATTTATATAATACTCAAGAGATTATTCAATTTATTCGTATAAAGGAAGCCCTTTTATTATGAAGATTTTATTTATTTCTGCTTTTGAAACGTAATTATTTTGTCTTTTGTGATGGTCAATTTTATGTCAAGTTAAGTGAGGACTTTTAGAATATGATTTTGATGCTAAATTTAAACATTAAGCATTGTTTTAAAAACAAACATATAAAGAATGATTTTCATTTATCTCTGAAGTGTTTTCTATGTAATCTTTGCTCTTTCTGGTTTTAGGTAAGTAAATAAACAGTTCATTCAGCTTTACACACGTTGTTTGGAGTCGATTCTGTACAACCTATGAAATGAGGCGAATTTCATAAAAATATTGCAATTTCTAGGATATATTATTATGGTAGTTAAATTATATAATTTTAATGAATGATATGTGTTATAATACATTTTTTAAACTTACGGTTGGACAAAATAGTTATAAAACATTTTTTCATTTTCCTGATTATTATAAATAAAAGTCAGCATTCTACTTGTGTAGGGATGTGTGTCAGATATTTTACTGGCAATAAAAAAGCTTAATATTATACTGGGTTTCTTGCTACAGATTTAAACTGCAAAAATAGTATTAAGAATATTTACTGGGTTATTCTTTCTTCATATTTAGTCCAAACAATTTATTGATTACTTATTGCTAAAAAGATAAAGTAATACCAATATCAATAAATACATAGTGTTCTGATATGAAAATATATATTTTTATACAGCTAATAACGAGCTCAGTTATCATTCACCTATCAATTAAAGAAAATTTGGACTAATTGTTGCAACATACTTTCCGTTAATATTGAACTGAAAATAATGAGCAAAAGCTTAAATGTTTTACATTTTAAGTGAAATTTACAAAGAAAACAATGCCTAAAAAATGGAATGTAGTTATTGTTTTGGAAATACCCTATAGAAACGAGTTCAACATTCAGAAATGTTTACATATATATATATATGTACAATCGTTGTTTTTATACAGTATGCTTCAAAATATTCAATTATTCAATCATTAGAAAAGAAGTAAGGTACCTGTACTCTATATGGCCTAGAACCCAATATGGCCTAATGGTTGTTTTGAAGTACTTCTGAACCACTATATAGCATTTCTAGCATGTTTAGAAAGGTTGATTTAGTAGTTATAAGCAGTTAGTGTTACAACCTCCTCCATTGTGTCAGGCTATATAAATTCTAGGCAACGTTAAAGTTAAATCACCGATCTGGGTTGGTGTAGTGGTTAACACCACGATCTAGCATTCGTGAGGTGTTGAGTTCGATTCCCAGAGCCGCCTGCTCAGATACAGATTTCGGGTGGTTTTTTCAATCAACAGAGACATATACTCTGAGGTAAATTCCGGGGCAGTATTTGCACTCATTACTATCTCCGCATCTCCTTCCAACCCATCTCTGTCTTTTCTTATCATTACTTTCCTTTCTTGGCTAAAGCGAGGTCTCAGATACCCAAAAGCGACCCGCTCCCCTAGGGGGGAATTGAAATATCAATGATGTTCCTTTTGTTTTAACATTAATCTTCTTTCTTTTCATACTCATTAAGAGATGTTCAGGTGGTTGTGTCAGTTGCACTAAAATGGAGATGCTAACATACACAAGTCCCTATTATTTAGTCTTCATAGATCACCAGTAAACATCGACCTTCGAATCGTATCAATTACGAATTTATTAATAATCGTACACTTACTCATGAACAAATCGTCAAAATAAAATCAAGTAACAAACAATCGATCTGAATTAACGCGAATGAGGTCAATGACGGCGACGGGAACCTATAACAGATAACAGAAATGAGGTATGATCAAAATCTATCCGGATTAGATTTATTAAAAGAAAATTATAACACTTATAGATATATTATTTAATCACCTTCAAAGTACTCCCCTCCCGAAGCCAAAGACTTAGACTACCACTCTTTCTACTGCACTTAGCAAGCTTTGAAGTCATTTTACCAAATAGCGATTAGCTGCCTCGTTGCATTCTGTTGTATCTCCTGAACATCTTGAAATCTTCAAGTGGTATTTTATCTTTGGGAAGATAAAACAATCACAGGGTGCGAGATTTGGTGAATACGGGGGCTGTCAGACCCTGTGGAATGTGATGTTTAGCAAGAAATTTATGGACAAGCTGAGCTAAGTATGCAAGCGCATTATCATGACGGATTTTCCATTCGCCAGTCTCATAGAATAACAGTCTTTTACAATGTACTGGGTTTCTCAAACAGCGCACGACTTGATAATAATATTTCTTATTTATTTTTTGACCAGGTGGAGCATAGTCGTGGTACACAATTCTCTTACAATCTAAAAACACAGTCAGCATTGGCTTGACGTTACTGCGACTTTGTCGTGATTTTTTAAGTTTTCGCGAGTTTAGAGTTTTCCACTGTGAAGACTGAGCCTTAGTTTAGGGATTACACCCATAAACCCACAGCTAATCACTAGTGAGGATAGTTTTTAAAAGTTTTTATCATTTACGACGCACTCAAGCAGCTCACAAGCTGCTAAAATACGGCCTGTTTCTGTTTGAGATGCGTCTCATGTCCAAATCGTTAGTCAGAATCGACTGCACTGAACCAAAACTAATACCAAATTCTACAGCTAATTCATGAAATTTATTCGACGATTTGCTAACACAACTGCACTCACCTTTCCACATTGTGCTCACTTTTGCTGGTTGCAGACGCGAATTTCTTTCAACAATCTATCGATCATTTTTAAAACCTTTATTCAACTCGTAAATTTGAGTACAGTTCATGCACTTCTCCTCATATACGGTTTATAACTTAAGTACGTGTCTTGGCATGTTTCACCAAGTTTTTAACAAAATGTAATACAAAATCCTTGATCACTTTTTTCGTACATGACAAATGCGATAAATAATGAGGCAGATGTAACAATGAGACGCTACTGTAAACAAACCCGAAGAGTTAGATTGGCATGATTCGCAGCGCATGCTCGTTATCTTACAAGGTCAACATGTGTGAAGCTACTACCAACTGTGGCTCACGATTCCAGATTTATACCATCAATTCGGATAGATTTTGATCATACCTCGTATTAGTGAATTTCCTTTACAATTAATGCTTCTTACATACACCAAAACCGTGTACATAACCTAAACTACTATTAATCATCGTTTATGCATACAGCATAAACTATTTATCGTTTATTCATAACTTTAGCGCAGTTTACTTATAATTTAATTCAATTTTATTATCGTTTAGTTATAAATCGCGATACAATATAGCCTAACTTCAAAAAGATCCATATTCAAGGCAAAAGCTCTAAATTTAGAACGTTGATTCAAGGAGCCTATAACTTGAACCCGAGCGACATCATTAATGTAAAAGAATGGTTACCAAGTGTAAAAGAAGTTTACGATGGTTATGAAACGATTAAATCGGAAATCAAGGATATAGATCAACAACAATTAAATGATCGAACGATTTTGAAGAGAACTATTATACGGTCAAAGCGGAAGCGCAGTTATTTCTAGAAAATCATCTCTATCCCCATGTGTCAAACAAAGCAACGATGAGACCAGTAGCAATCTAACATATAACGATATCGCCATAAAAACAAAACTACCCCTATTACCTTTGCAATAATAGCTCACCTTTTACGAGCCATTCATATTAATGATCCCACACGAACTGAAACTAACCGATATACAAAGGTTATACAATCTAAAATCATGTGTAACGAGTGACAGCTATAAAATTGCGTTAGATTTGTTAATAAGACGTTACGACAACAACGGTTTAACAATAAAGGATCACTCAACGGCATTATTCGATTTATCAGAAATAAAAACCGTCAGTCAGGCTTTAAGAAATATGCTTAGCCAAGTAAAAGTTCATATAAAAAGTTTATCGGTCTCTAGATCATTGAGTATTTTATTAATCTATTTATTATTGTCATAATTAGATTTTGCTTCTAAATGAGACTGGTAACAGCACAAAAACGTAGAAATTCCATATTTATTGACCTTTTTGAATTTTTATACGAACATTTCAAAATGCCAGTCATTAGATTTTGCTTCTAAATGAGACTGGTAACAGCACAAAAACGTAGAAATTCCATATTTATTGACTTTTTGAATTTTTATACGAACATTTCAAAATGCCAGTCATTAGAGTTCGATAAAAAAGTGTTAACATACGCATGAAACTCGCTATTAGTAATATAATTTGTTCATAGGGCACGCAAATTTCAATATCAATTCGAAAAACTTAAAATGCCACAATTGCAAACGCACACATTATATTAGCGAATGCGAAAAATTTAAAATCCTAGCGGTAAGCGAATGCCTACAAGGCCTACAATAATTAAAATTATGTAAAAGTTGTCTTAGAACAACTCATACAACGCAAAGTTGCAAATAAACTAATAATTGTAAAATACGTAACAAGCGCCAGAATTAAATAAATTACGAAATACTTCAAGAACACTCGACGAAAACATTAAAAATCAAGATTAAGAGTGCAATCCGTTTTGTCAACATTTTGGTGTAAAATTAGAAGTAATATTATACACACCAATCGTGGAAGTCACTGGCGGTTGACCAAATGCAGTATCCGTCCAAAGCTATTACATTCAGGAAACCAAAATAATTTTATAACACATGTAACCTGCAAAAGGTTAAATATGGAATTAGAACTGATAAACTATCCAATTGCAGGAATAAATATTTTCAGTTCAAATACTCAACATTCAACCAATTTAAAGCATCTTCGGAAACTTTACCTACTGAAGGGGGTTGTAACTCGGGTTAATAAAATGCATTCGTAAACTTTAGGTGGTTGAATGTTTGAAAATATCAATCCGTTTAACTCGGTTTATAATTAGATTAACCATCTTACAACTTTAGTTGATAGCAAGGTAAACAGTTAGAGCCTGTAATATAAACTTTATTTTTGATTGCGCGCGTAAAAGCCGGGAGGTGATACCCATATTAGTTTGAAATGTTACTTACTGTAAGTGGTATCGTTCTTATAATAATTTTAATATATTATCAATTAATAAATTTTATATCACAACTAATTTTTTAAAATTATATTAATGCCCTATTTTACCTTATTTGCTACCCAATAAGCATTTCACTCCCTTTTCATTCGTTCCAATTGCATTTAATAAGGAACAGATAATTGTTTTTCAAACGAAATGTAGTTGGAACTTTATAACTAATAAAATAGATTATTGTTATCGGTGTTTACCCAAATTTAGCTGAATAGGTGTATTTTTCAACTATCTCATGATACATTTTAATGCTGTTCCTTTTTATTTTTCGTCTGTTCGCCAAATTATTGAGTACCTTATGAGTACTACCTGTTGTAAAACTTCACTGTCACTCTCATATCGTTGATTGTTTCGTGTATTGGTAAAGACATGATTACTTTCTTCTGTTCTACCATTTCGTTTTAGAGTATAGTATAAATAATAGAAAAACCTATGTAAATGTGCCGACTATGAATTTACATTGGAAAACCGTTAATTTTTGAAGCATTCTCTAATATAATCCGGTTAACCTGGTCACGTCATTAGGCTGTTCAGGTTGTGAATCTACCAACAACTTTCAAAAAGGCCTTTAATTATTAAATCTAGATTTAACGCATTTAACAAGAGAATTAGACGTTAAGACTTAACAAAAATAACTAGCGATCTTCCATTAATAACAATTAATTTATCCAATATAAAAGTACCAGATATCAAATTAGCAGATCAACAACCCTATATTTCCACTCTGATAAATCTCCTAATTGGCGTAGATTTATTCTGCGAAGTTATGCAAGTAGGGCAAATAATAACAAGAAAAGAACAACCGTATTTGCAAAATTTGTTTTTCGGATGACTTGAGGACGGCAAAATTAGTCACAAGTAAGTAACATCAAATCTGTTAATGATCAATGCAGCAATTTAGTGTCCTAACAAAGACACAAATGCAATTAGTAAAATTTTGGGAAATCGAACGAAGTTTCGACAAAGAAAGGACATAGTCACAACAAAAACTAGTGTATGAAAGGATTTTCAAAGAAAATGTTAAAAGAATATCCACTGGCAGGTACATTGTAAATTTCAAACGAAGCTTCGACAGATTAGGTGATTCTAAATCCATAACTTTAAAACGTTTCTATTCTTTAGAAAAAAGGCCAAATAAAAACTCTAAACTCCGCAAAGCCTACAATTTATTTGTGAAAGAGCATTTAAATTTAAAGCACACGCAACCCATCACGAAACAAATTCTAATAAATCATTTATCTTTTGCACCATTGTGTGTACAAATCGTCAAGAAATATGTTTCGTATTGTATTCGAAGGAAGTGTCAACGCTAAATCGGGATTAAGCCTTGACGAAACCGTAATGGTAGGCCCCACAATTCAAGGTGACCAACTTTCCATATTCTTGCATTTTAGAACACATAAAATCGCTTTAGTGACAGATATTTCTAAAATGTACACTCAAATTCTCATTAACGCAAATCACCAAAACTTGCAAAGAATTTCTTGGAGAATTAACTCAACTGAAAACTGCAAATTATAACCTACGGTACAGCATCTGCTTATTTTTAACAATAAAATCTTTATACCAATTAGTAAAAGAAGAAGGGAGGATGTATAAATTAGCTCCAAGCGTAACTACCCGCGAATTTTACGTCGACAATTTATTAACCGGTACCGATAGTATAAATGAAACGCAACAGCTATGTATCAAATTAATTAATTTATTAAATCGTGGTGGATTTCTATTACGGCCAAGGGCATCAATAATTCCCGATTCAGCAACCTACTGTAACAAACTTGTGAATGAATCAAACGTTATCGATAACATTGTTCTAAGTAAACAGAAACTAAGGTGTTAGGTGTTACTAGGAATCCTGTGAGTAGTACCTTTAGATCTACCATAAAACCGATTCCCGTCACAAATTTAATAACCAAACGGTATATTTTAAGCATTATTTCGCAACTTTTCGATCTATTACTTGTAATGGGACCAATAATAATAAATGAGAAAGTTATTTTACAAAAACTATACATAACTAATCTCAATTGGGACGCACTGGTACCATTAGAAATGCATACACATTGAAAGCAACTCTGAAAGCAATTAAATGACAAAATTATTACACATAATAAGAAATATAATTCCAAGTGTTGCAACTTCAATGAAGTTGCATAGATTTTATGACGCAAGCGAACGTACTTATGCTGTGTCATAGATATTTATTTACTAACAACAAACATCGACAAAACATGCAAAATCAAAGGTTCCTCCCATACATCTATCTAGATTTGAACTATGCGGGACACTGATATTAACTTAATTAATGGTCAAGGTTAAAAGGAGTTTTCACCTGAACATCAGTTCAATTTACTACGAGCCGTATCCTACCATAGCCCGGTATGGTTAGCAATCATTTTTGGATGTGACGCCGGATCTATGGGGCCACGTTGTACATCAACTGTACACGGCGGTGGTTAGACCAGACTTGACTTATGCATCACTAGTTTAGTGACCGGGCATAGGGAACCAAAGCAACTGTACACAAATTAACGAAGTAGGGGATCAGAAACTCCCTAAGAACCACATCAATTGCAGCTCTGGAGGTGCTGCTTGATTTGTCTCCTTTGTGCCTATAGGTACGAACAGGCTGCTTTAATCCAAACAATTGCGTGCTGAGGGCTATGACTGGGGGCGCACTTCAATCACCAACAGTTTATTGAGCATATGCTGATATGCGGGTGATCATGTTACCCCATTTAGAGGCTCTATTATCTACAGTAATTCCCACCATGGCGGATTGAACTAACGATCCACAGCAACTACTTGACTGCTACAACCTGACCTAGTTTACAGACGGGTTAAAATCTAGCACCAGATACTGCAGGTTGTAAGCGCGTCTAAAACTATGAAGGCTTTTATTTATAATTTGGGAACACCCTGTATATAGGAAAACATTAATATAATTAGACATGTAAAATACCCATTTTCTGTCAATACCAACATTTATAAATAAGGATTTCTCTATCATCATAAATTCGATTTTTAAAAGTAACTTTTGAAAACCTCTTGTTTTCAAACGTAAACAGTGCTTAACTTCAACGATTGACTAACGCAGGTTCGTTTGTAAAATTATCTGGCTACCAAGAACTCGCCCCCCCTCGTTCCCGAGAATTGGAAGGTTAAAGAGAGTTTGCTTCGAGCAGGATTAGAGTACCGACCTTCGATGGTACATGTACGCTTAGCGTAAAGTGTCGTGGCCGTTCCAGAATAATATATTCGAATTAGTTACCCGTCTTTGTGTTCATCGTAGATCGGCAACCGCAAAAGGGTTTAGGATCATAGGCGCTTCTACCAATCTATTAATAAGGGTCAAGAATTTCGTTATCCCGTCAAACTAGCACAAAGAGGAGTCGTTGAACGTCGGGACAAGTATTTTCGATACGATCAATTCCTGGAAACCTGGCCGTCAACATTTACCGCTACTAAAAGTACTGAATTCATATTATCAATAAATCATAATTCATTGGGGAAGTTGCTCACCTCAAGTGCTATTTGGACATTTAATCGCAATTTATGGAACTTTGATTATTTAAACTTAACGTAAATAAAGGAGTATCCTTAGAACCACCTTGAAATTAAGTCAAGGGGTCAATAGTTTATTTTTAATATCTTGTCAATGAATTAGTTAATATTACGAAATTTAAGTAGTTAGTTTTGTTGGGATCCCTATTAATATTCTTATTTTTTTTATTGCGTAATCTAGAATAAGTGTCTATGTTGTTATGCACATTAGTGAAGATAGCATGTAACATTTACCTATGTGATTATACTTGTGTATCAAAACCGATCTAATATCGTTCTTATTGCAAATCACTAATAATTCTAGAAACATAGTCTAGCATTAATTTTCTTACAGGACTGTAAAAAGGTTTAAATAATTAGGTACGCGCAAAAATTATAAGGTTTAAGATAATACTTATGGTACAACTTCTCCAGTGGTGTGTATGAAACCAAGTACATAGTAAGTCTCCCGATTATAACCATTTCATTCACGATTGAAGTTCCTCATCCTTGTCAGAAATATCCAGAGGTCTAAGATCTATCGTAAAATCCCAAAAGATAAAGTGGCGCCCAAAAATACTATGACTTTTGCCCAAACTTTGACTTATAAAAGCCGTTCTGAAACTCCAGCTCAATTTCTACCAATACCACGTTAAAACCCCTCATTCTCCCACTGACGCTACCGAAGCATCAAACGATTCAGAAACCAAAACGGCATTAACCTCTAGCACCTGAAGCCTAAGATCCCGCATGTCTCGTTATAAGGTATTTTCGTTAAATATCCCAAAATGAAACTAACGTCTCTGTGTTTGAAATCAAAGTATATGCCATTTCGACTTGCGTATAAGAGTATATCAGTAGGGACTACTACAACTTACAGCTTATTATTTGCACTAACAACCAAAATGCCATTAAGGCTCTATCGAACCCCTCTATATCATCCAGATTGGTGTTGGAATGATGGTAGAATTAACTGGCGCTAGCGTCTATGAACAAAAAAGTAACTATTTATTGGATCTCTGGTTATCAGGAATATGCAGGTAATGAAAAAGCAGATTTCGTGAACAAGACGGGTACTACTATGCAAACAGCTTACATCGGCTTACCTGATTCCCTCAAAAAGTTTATCATTGAGGCCGACCTGCAGTTCACGTTCTAACAATGGTAGGACAAACAAACCTGTAGACAAGCTAGGGCTCTAATTTTAGGTCTAAATTTTAAACAAATTCAGTTCCTACTTTCATTAAGCATTAGCCTCCTAACAGGCCATAGCTTCAACAAACACCTAACCATAATCGAAATTCATCAGGTTTCCCTTTGTAGGAAATGCGATGAGGACCTTGAAACAACCTTTCATCTGTTATTCGATAGCTCAGATTTGAGCAAGGTCTCATATAATACCTTTGCTTCTCAATTCCCAGAATCCAACAAAATTTAAGCGTTCTCTAGCTAAGATACTGAGATTTTTAAAGATCTCAGGACTTCAATGGTAGTTTTACGAGTAGTTGATGCAATGGGTCTGGAAGGTCTGAGTGTCGGTTCGTCAACCAAACCTGCCTTAACAACAACAACAGCAGACGGGCCAAATCAATGAAAAGTGTTGGTGACCAATCGCATATCTGAAATGCATAACTACAACGATCAAGATCAATACCAAAGAAAATTCCGTAGATACAATTTCAAGAGGAACACCACCCCTTAATTTAATAAATGCCAAATTATGGTGGTAGGTCCAGAGTTTCTGAGATAAAATACTCTTATAATGAGAAAGCTTAGCACAAATATTCCCGAAAAAAGGAAGAAAATCTCTAAAACCATAATATCACTAATGAAAAATATAGGACAATAATTCAAAAAATGTGCGAAGATAAACTAATTAATACGCATAGTATCGTATCTGTTAAGATTCGTACACAATTATAACAATAAAAATCAAAAAATAATTAACGGCATTACCTATAAACAACGCGAACGACCTAAATTTCTAATACTAAAAATAATTCAAAGGCAGAAGTGTAACAACGAAATAAATCTTTTATAAAACAACTAACCTGTACGCAGAAGTAGACCTTATCTTTATATCCATTTTAATAGGGGGTACCAGATTACTTAGTGTCGGTGGCCAACTAATGCATTCTTGCGCAAATTCCATGCAATCAACAATTTACCATCATTTTACCAATAAAAATTCACACTATTGTGCTTTTAGTCACATTTGAGTACGAACGGCTTTTATACGCTGGTTGCATTTGCTATTTTTACCTACTTAAAAGAATATTATTGGCCAATTTGGGGTCAAAATTTAATATGTAAATTATCCCATAGTTGCGTTAAGTGCTTGACAGTATCGTCAAAAATATATATCGAGCTAATAGGTGATTTACCATAGCATCACATAGTGCGATGGCCAATCGATTAATTATTTTATTTATTTTTATTAGCTAAATCTCTAATCTTTATGATTTAAGGTTGGGGTAGAAGTTTTAGTTCAATTGGTTTTCTAAGAGCTTTCAGACGGAGATTTTGGTGGATTTGGATTAGTTAGATTACCTTGTTAACACGATTATAAAAGAAAAGTTTCTTAGGATTTATGCCATTACTTTTGAGCGTAAGTGTATCTCATTAACTCTATATATAATTTACATTTATATGTATATGCAGACAGATAATTTATTCATCAATCAATACCAATTTCAATAAAAATGCATACAGATGTAATATTTATATTCAACATATGATTCATTTATTCTCTATATTACAAATACCCTATAGTAAGTTCAAATAACATTCTCATACATCAACATCCTATTATTAGCCAATATGTCTGTTTTGCGTAGTATTTTCATGAAATTTAGATTTGAAGGATCTATTTGTGAAGCTGGGGACTATTATGTAAGGTAGTGTTAATTGAAGTATAAAATTATGTAAAGTGTTAATGTAGGGTTTTAGCAAGTCGAAGTAATTGAAAAACGTTCGAGTTGCTTCTCCAAAAGGGGCAAGACATCGTACTAAACAATGACAATAGTCAACTTATTTGTATATGTTGTCCTTAACTGCGATTACTAGCAGTGAAAAACGTTCTACTGCACATTATCACAGAGAAAACCTTTATGGGGGGAGCTGATTCCCATTTCAGTCCTGGAGATATGTTCGCAGGGTTGCTCTGGGAATTATGGAGGTTCTCTTGGAAACATGCATCCTGAAATACGTTCAAGTTACAGCATTCAAAGATGTCTCGAATAAAAATCGCGATGAGGGATTTATAGGAGATGATATTTGGGATGTTTTGGAAAGTATTTACACTGTTTTTCGAATTTTATCAGTTAGATAAGAAATGCGTATCAGTTATATTAAATTAACTTTGTGATGTATGCTGTCGTTTGTGTATGTGGGTGCGTGCGTGCGTGCATGCGTGCATGCGTGCGTGCGTGTGTGCGTGTGTATGTGTCTGGTCAATGCAGTTTAAAAACTAAACATTATAGCAAAAAGTGAAACTTTTATTTGAGTTTATTACCTTCCTCACACGGTGTAATAAAAATTTTGTTAAAATAGGATGACCGGAAACGCCAATTTATTCTTGCGATTTTTAAGTTTTTTGCAATTTTCTCGAAAATGGCTAAAAAGATTTTTTTAAAACGCGTCGGGTTTCTTGTAACTACACTACTCCTTTATGAAAACTAATTAGTTTCTCGGGAAAAATTTGTTAAAGTCATTTATCAAGAAAAATCACCGGAGTTAAACAGTATTTCTCGTGACAAGTTAATTGGATAAGTGATCGTTGCCATTATCGTTTCCAAAGTGAATATAAATTAATATTGTAATAATTTTTGTGCATTAATTAAACACCTAATTACTTTTTATTTAAATTAATAAATTATTTTTGCTTTAAATTGGCTTAAAATTTAATTATAAAAGTCTTAGTACATGTATATTCAGGATTTTAAATTAATTTTAGAGTTTACAGTGCAGGTGTATAGGAAAGTAATTAACGCCAATAATTGCAAGTCAAATTTAAAAGCGGTATACGAAAGTCGTGTTTTTTCACTCCAGGTTTTTTTGATCGTAAAATTAAGTTTACTTACATTTTTTTTATTAGTTTTTGTTTTTAAATAAGTAACAATAATTATTTTTGATTAGTGTTCTACTGTTGTCATTAAATTTTCTGATAAATTGATATTGCTAATGGTATTCGTTTATTTTACATTCAAATACATTTAAAAATTATTTCGCCATAATGAGGATATAGCAATTTAGTGTGGCCAGAGTGTCAGTTTGTTAAAGATTGGAGCTACTGCCAATTTTGAATACATATAGAAAAGAACTCCCCTTTAGTCTGCTATTCTCAGTTTTCTATTTTAGATCACGAGAAAATTTATAAGGGCCACTAAACAATAGGTAGGCCATATAGGGTACTTACAAGTACCTTATTGCTAGGATTATGTATATAAACACGGAATCTATCTTTTTTACTTTATTCTACTAGATATTAAGTTTCCAGACGATGAAATTGTCATAGAAGCCCCCAGTTTCCAGTCAAAGAAATTTGTGGGTAGTAAAATGCAGCCGTTATAAATTTAATGTAAAGTGTAAGTTAATTTATGCGTGATAAAAATACAATACAAATGTTAAGGTTAATGTGTTTTATGGCGGTGCATGTCTACAGATGTCATATAAATTTAAAATAAATCTGCCAGTACGCGTCTTACAGATGTCTTGTAAATTTAAAATTAGATAATTATATAAATTTAAGAATGGTATATTAATCTAGAAGTTTGAAGTATAATAACAATTAAGTATAATTATGAAATCATAAATCGAGAATTTGAAAAGTATAAGTTTAAAATTAGATGATTATATAAATTTAAGAATTGCGTAATAATATAGAAATCTTACAGTGCGCGTCTAACAGATGTCATATAAATAAAGTTTTAAAATTTAAAGTTACGATTAAAATGAATTTTGCTCGCTTTTAATTATTGTGTCATTTTAATAACTCATGTAAATATTGCCGCGTGTAACCAAGAAGCTTGGTATATATGTAAATAATTATTATTTGATGTTAACGAGGTGAATTTACCGATAGCTGTTATATAGCTGCGTCTATTTAAATAATGCAGACGCTTTGAATTTAAATTAGATTGATATATAAATTTAAAAATTTATTTTTTGAGTAAAAGAATTATAAAGTGAATATATGCATAATAGTAATTTAGATATTTGAAATAAATCTGAAATGTAAAATTGGGTATGTATAACGGTCGTAAATAATTAATGGAAGTCTAAATAAGCAAAGAAATATGGATGTCAACCCCTCCGTAAAGGAAGACGGGTCGTAAGTGCTTAACAATATGTGATAGTGAGTATCTAAATAAAAATATGTATAATAATTTGGATGGAGGCGAATAAATCGAAGAGAGATTAAATCCATCGCTTGGGAGTTACTTTTAGAATTGCTAGGACCACCGTGAAAAATAAACATATGGCTTATTCTACATACACAGGCGTTAAATGGTTGTGTTGGTGGGAGAAAAAATTAAACGGTCGGGGTTGCTTCATAAAACGTTAGACTGCATATGAAGTTGTATATGGGCTCGTGCAATAGTAAAAATTTAAAAATTGCAAAACAAGGTAAAGTTTCAAAATTTTACGAGATGGCAACTTCAAACGAACAACGAAAGCTAAGTTCTTTGGGTTCGCTCGCAGACCAAGGCGTCGACTGCTGTGGATGCTACGATTATGCAAAAATTCAAGAAGTTAAAGTTGAAAATTCGATAGAAATGGTGTATACGGAACGAGATATCGACAAATTGGAAGAACTAATGTACGCAAATCCGATTGATCATTCACCGATAGTACAGGTGGAATACTTAAGTCAACGAAACATGTTCGAATGTTTAGAAGTTAAAGAAAGAGTCGTTTATGTAAACCCCGTCCACGTTCGCCGCTTCACCCCTCCGATGATGCGATGAATCAGTTTGATATAATTGGCCGCAGAATAATGGAAATGCACATCAAGGCCTCATCAAAACGGTTAGTTAATTCAAATTGATACGAATTAATGAGGATGTGCGATGGAAGTAAACTTACTGCGCACCGAAAATACGTTGAAGTTGGAATTAAACGAGTGGCGGTTACCTCCTACGAATCAAACTTACATAGACGAGAAGATTCGCAAACAGTATGCGACAACAGCAACAAAAGGAAATCTGAACTGTCAAAATGCTTCGATTGAGAGCTACACGATTAACTTGGAGCATAATGTATTCTTATATGCGGGAGAGAACGGTATAAAAACCGCCAAAGTGATTGATTGTGATAATTCTGGTGTTATACAAACGGAGGTCAAATTAATCGCCTGAGAATGCTTCGAATTGTTTGAACTGAAATTGCTAATAAAATATGAACTTAAAGTGCCTCAGCGAGTGCAATTGATCTCGTATATTCAAAGATATTTAATAAATCCTTTTAAATCGTGTAACTGGTCCGAAGTTGCTGCTGCTTCTAATTCGGAATCGTCATCATTATCGGGATCATTAGCTTCTATAAATATTTTAAGTGCTTTGGGGCACAATTTTCTGCAATTTACCTGTGAATTTATTGAGTATGGAAATCCTGCACTTCAGAATGTTGCTTTGTTACAATTCGTCTGCTTTTATGAAGACCTTGTTTTTTTAATTTTTAATGATAATATTTGTAATGCCATAGGGCTAGGTTATTATTAGCATGTAAAATGATGTAAAAAAATGATAGTTTGCAGAAATCTTATAACAAAAATAATATATACATATATTAGTACTGCTATTATTAGTATTAGTATTGTAGGGTGATCTATATTGAATTAAATAAATAAACTTGAAACTTACATCTTTAATCATTAATCTTCAATCATTAAAGATCAATGTTTGATCTTTCGTGTTTTATTTTATCAATATGCGCGTGAGTAAGTTTGTCTGCGACCTTCAACGTGTTACGACTGGTTGGCTTACGTTACAAAAGGCGTTGACCTCGCGTGAGCGTTCGTATAAAAATCACCCCAGGAATGTTTGTAAACGAGAACAGAGAAAGATTTGACATGAAGGTTATTCGCTTTGACGAGACGAGAAATAAAATTTATAGGATGATTGGTTGGAATTTTGAACTTAGAGAGGAGAGAAATGAATACTGTTGACAAATGATGGAATGCGTTTTCGTGATAGTATGAGGTTAGTTAAATGTGTAATATCTCCGGTACTAGAGAAAACGTTTCGAGAGCGAGTTTACAATGGACGCTTTGTTTAATCTATAAATAAAGCAATTTATTTAAATCGTAGTCATAATGATATGCAACGCGGCACGAGGAAGACTGTTAAAGTATAGAAGAAGAAGTATAAGCGGTCGTGGTGTGGTCAAAAGTTTAATGAACAAGCTACCGGTGGAAATGCACATTCCGGGATACAATTCTTGCGCACTGGGTACGAAACTTGAAGCCAGATTAAAGAGAGGAGACCCGAGTGTAAACTTACTCGATATATCCTGTAAAGATCATTACGTTTTGTATACAGATAGTAACGATTTAAACGATCGATATCGAGCGGACTTGGTGTTACAAGAGAAGTCTTGAAATGGAGCTAAATCTAAAGACACTTCTCTATGTGAAAGAATAGCAGCCGCTTCCGTAGCTGGAGCTATGAAAATGAAACGTAAATTTGATATGGGCGTGACAAGTTCTCAACGTAGACGGTGTTTCGGTAAGAAGCGTGCAACTAAAAGACGTAGCTGTGGCACTTCAGCTTTTACTAAGAAAACAAAGTCTCGAGGATGAATAGTTAAATTTAAACCTAATCTACTTAACAAAATAAGAGTTGCGGTTAAGCGAAGAGGAGGTTCGCGTAAAGGCAAATGCGTTGGAAGTTTAATAAAGATGGCTTTAAATGTAGCTCGAGCTATGATTAAAGATTGGGCGGAATACAAAAGGTACAGACGCCTTCGATTATACCGCTACCTAACACGGGTGGAATTATACTTCTAATTCCCTCGTTTGCTGGGCTTTCGGCACTCGGCGCGTTAAGCGGCGGAGCTGCAAGTATCGCTAAAGCCGTTAACGATTCGAAGGATGCAAAAAAGCTTAAGGAGGAAGCGGAAAGACATAACAGAATGATGGAGGCTATAGCCATAGGAAAGAAAGGATCCGGACTCTATTTAAAACCGTACAAGACAGGTAGCGCTTTGTACTTGCAACCCACGAGCCTTCAAAAAACTCCTAAATTACTTTGACGTGGACTTGGGAAAATATGCGGCGAGCCCTCAGTACTTTAGAGGAGTTTTTATGCGTGATGATCTACCTAAGAAGGCGAATTTAAACGGGTCTACAATTATAAATTTGGTGGGTAAAGATGATCCTGGGAGCCATTGGGCTTGCTTCGTGAAACGAGGCTTCAACGCGCTTTACTATGACAATTTCGGCAATCTAAAATCACCCATTGAAGTTATGACGTATCTTGTCGATTGTGATGCCTACTATAATTATAAAAGAGAACAGAACTTTAACTCTCTCGTGTGTGGTCATCTATGTCTTAACTTTTTATACAGTAACGTCGACGTCGATAGAAAATAGTAAGAAGGACTCGAGCTGCCTTAGTGAAAATGTCAATTACATTTATCCTCGAAGGTGTTGGAAATGTGGCCAGTTATGGTATATATCCACCGATCGAATTGGACCCAAATTGCAAATACGTTTTGAGGTTGATTGGTTTCTACAGATGTAATTCGATTTGCAACATCACCAGCGAAAACGACTCCGTATACTATAGGCACCCCAATTGGCCCGCGGGTAGAAAGACGGAAGTAATAAGAATTAAACATGGAGGTTACGAAATCACCGAAATAAACGATTGCTTACGAAAAGAGTTTATTAAACGACTTCTTGCTACATTGGTTGAGGGTATTGAAGATGTTCATGGTGATGATGATAATAAAACTAATGATACGTCCATCTTCACCTTATCTCCAACTAAGAATACACTGAAATGTGTTATCAACCGCATATTCGACATCAATTTCGAGGAATCTGGAAACATAGGACGAATACTAAGTTTTAGTTCCAAGATTCTCGAAGCTAACACTAATCATTATTCCGATTTGGACGTGCAAATTATAAAGCATACGAATTTACAACTGGATTGTAACATAATAACGGGGTCCTATATAAACGGGGAAAGAGTGAGGACTCTCTACGAAGCCGACACTTCCGTACGTCCCGGGTTTAGATTAAATAAGACTCCCGCGAAACTTACCTATTTAGAAGTGAACACGAGCCTCACAGGTAACATTACTATATTAATCGTTGATCAAAGGACTGAAGCTATAGATTTCGGCAGCTAAAAGTCTTCGGTGTCTTTGGAATTGCGAAAAGAGGAAGGAAGCAGAAAATGAGACTAAAGTTCAGTAATAATAACCTAAACAGGAGCGGTTTATTCAATTGCTTTGTACGTTTCGGTAAGCAAATACCTACACATTCGCAATCCGTAGCGTTCTCTGCACAACTGCGTTTGAATAAAATGAAAAAGAAGAAGAGAGAGAAATTATCTTTATTAGAAAAACAATCTTTAACTTCGATCGGAGTAAAAGTAAAGCGAAGTGTTTAAGAATAATCAGAATAGTGCTAGTAGTAGTAGTAGTAAGATGGCCAATACTCAACTTAACGCTTTAGATAGTTTTTTTTTGACGAGTCGATTACTAAATACGAAACGCACACGCATCTTCCGTAAGGATCGAGAACTTTCGATCTGTCTGATGAAATATGTATTCAAATACAAAGTCAAGATTTAATAACGGACACTCGTAATAGCTACATTTACATCGAAGACGAGATTAATGTAGACGAAGCCGATAACAATAACGCGTTCAATCTAAGCAACAACTTCCCATGCTTTCTATTTGAAGAGATTCGATATGAGATTTCCGGTTAAAAGGTTGACGTATGCAGACTTCCGAGTGTGACGATTGCGCTTAAAGGATACGCATCATATTCGAGTCACGAAAACAACAACTTGGCGTTAGCTAGTTAATTGATAAAAGGAGATGGTGATGGGGAGAAGGTCGCGATTCAAAACCAAGATGAAGTAGGTCCACGTCGAAAGAAATTTATCGTAAGCATCTCATTAAAACACATATTTGGATTTGCCCAAATATAGAAGCGACCTATCATCAACATGCGTCAAGAGTTAATCTTAATAAGTTCGAGAACTCATCATGATTTTTACGTCAGGGCTGCAAATTGTACCATTACTTTGAATAATATCAGTTGGAAAGTGGCTCATGTAACCTTAAAAGATCGAGCAAAGCTTGATTTTTACAATAAGTTGAACGCAAACTCGGTCATTTCGATGACTTTTCGTCCTGTGGGAATTGTTCGAATTACCTGCGCTTAAACAAACTAAATGCGACATTTGGCTGATCAAAATGTCCATTGGTCTACAAAAGCTGCGATGGATCTTAGTCGGTTTCCAGAAAAACCGATGTGGGGTTAAGGCCGCTGATGCTTTCGAATTTAAGAACACCAGCACTGCAAATTTGGTCCTTTATTTGAACTCCGAGAAATATCCGTACGAGCACATGCGTTTGAATTTTACCAAAGATAATTAATCTCAGGACTACATTAACTACTTGAACTTTCAACGGGCCTATTACGATGAGGATAACATCGAACCCGCACTCAGTTATGCCAAGTTTAAGGACTACCGCGGTTTCGTTCTAAACTCTTCGAAACAAAGCGAGGCGTTGAAGAATTCGCCTGTGGATGTTAAGCTGGAAACAGTGTTGACTAGAAACTTGAACCATGGAAGATGGTTTTCACTCTAATTATTCACGACAGCATCATTCAAGATAGTCTTCTAACTAAAGAAGTTAAAATACTATAAAAACGTAAATGAAATACTAATGTCCTACATTTCAATAAAAACATAATAATAATAATAATAATAATAATAATAGTAATAATAATAATATTATATTTTAAGGAGAAGAATAAAGTTATAAAACATTTAGAGTATTTCTCTGTTAATAATAAGACTGTGAGGTTGTGTGCAATGAAGGTTGTAAAACACAAGGTTACCTTACCCATACTAAATTTCGACTTGGATCAGGATTTACACTGTTGTATGATTATATTATTTACTGTGTATCCCTTGTATAAGGCTTGATAAGGCATGCGCATCGGACGAACGGGAACGCGATAGTAATAGATCAGACGGGAAAGAGTGAAGTTCTAATTAAATAAAGATATTTAAACCAATTAGTACTTGTTTAATTATTATCATAATCATCCAATTAGTAACTAACGTAAAGATAAGACATGTTGTCAGTGTTAAAATAGAAATTAATGAAATAGTTTAAAGTAATAAAAGACATTGCAATTTTATGAATAGTAGAAATGAAATAAATCTACTAATCTACAGTTAAAGAAATCTGTTATAATTTTAAGATAATAAATTGAGAAAAAGAAGTAAAGACAATATTATAATGGACCCCAGCAATAAAGATAATAATTCTGTAAATTCAAATCAATAACCTCAAAGTCAAGGTAACCTGATGACACAACTTATATTATCTAATATCTGTGAATTGAAACTTGATAGCAATACAAATGATTCTTTGTTGTGGAAAAAGTGGCTTCAAAAATTTTAAATCTTTATGCAAGCTGGGGATTTCAATCAAGCTTCCGAATCAAGGAAAATTGCCTTACTTCTTCATAACATTGGTGAAAAAGGTATTGAAATTTATAATTCATTTACTTTAAATTTCGAAGAGAAAACCTATAAAAATTTAATACAAAGGTTTGAAGATTATTTAAATCCTAAAATATTAATGAATCCTTTGATGAATTTTTAATAGCTTTATTAAATGTAAGTTTATCATGTGAATTTGAAACAATGAAAGATGATTTAGTAAGAGATATTCTAATTGTTGGTATAAATAATGTTACTGTTAAAGAAAGGCTTCTTAGAGAAGATAAATTGGATTTAGACAGATGTATTAATATTAGCCAATCAGCAGAGTTGTCACAAAAACGTCTGAAAGAAATAGTGCAAGTTGGGGATGAAGCTGTAGTAATGAATGTAAAAAACGGAAATAGTAAAAAAATCGTGGATCCTTAATAAGAAGAAACAAAATAATCAAATTTTTACTTTCTCTTACCTATATGAAATATAGTATAAAGTATTATTTTTGTCCAAAATTTTCGATGTCGAAATTTTAGCAGAAATACTCGTTTTGGGGCCCCTTGAGTCCGAAAAACATATTTCTAAAAATTGGCCTATCTCTCTCTCACTCTCTCTCTCTCTGTCTGTGTGTGTGTGTGCGTGTGTTTGTGTGTGTGTGTGCGTGCGTACGTGTGTGTGTGTGTGTGTGTGTGTGTGTGTGTGTGTGTGTGTGTGTGTGTGTGTGTGTGTGTGTGTGTGTGTGTGTGTGTGTGTGTGT
>JAHWXV010229911.1:0-10299 GCA_024586415.1 Phrixothrix hirtus | reverse complement strand
AAAGCTACTTTTCCCATATTATCTATATTTACCCTACTCGAGTGTTAAAATTTCAATACTTAATCCTTTAGAGGACATTTATAAACGGATACACTTTTATAGACAATATTTACCCATTTCTATTTTTATGCATATATTTTCTAAATCCGTATTTTCATCAAGATATATGTGCTTAGATTGTAAATTTTTTTGACAGCTACTGGCTTTTTCCTGTTAATTTTGCATTTCTGTCATTTCTATAGACAACGTGTTTTGTAGTAAACAATTCATAATCATATATACTTGAATTTAACCACGTTTCGGATAAGCAGATAACATCGAAATTTTCACTACCACAATTAACACAAAATTCACTAATTTTGGCCTCGCACGTTTTTATAATAACAATGTAGGTTTTTTAGTTTTTTGATACGATCATTGGAATATCCTTAATATATCTTATTATAAGATTTGTGTCGCCGTTGCTTTTTCTATCTTCTAATTGCGTATTTAATTTTTTAAGATAATCTCGTTGGCGTGGAGTCTGGTCGTATTTAATGACAATTCCCATCGTTTTTGGTAACTTATTTTTAGTAATAAGGACTCTTTTTGCATCTGATCGCAGAGGAAATATTACTTTTATGGGACGGGAGCTATTCTTATATTGCTAAGCGAATTACTCGTATATTGTCAGTAGGTACATCAGCTACTCGTTTAATGATATCAATACAAATATTCAAGTCATGCAACTTACGTTACTCTATTAATGAAGGTTCACTTTCCTTAACATTGAATAGGATTATGTTAGAAGCCCGAATATTTCGATCATTAATTTTAGTAATTATCGCCTCAATGTGATCATCTGTAGATTCGTTTGTTACTAATACATTCTTCTTTAATAACTCAATTTCATTTTTTAGTGATAACATAATTTGTTTCAGTTCCTTAATTTCGTCTATTTTTCCAATACATTTAACACATTGATAAGATATATGTTTGTCCTTCGTTAAAAGACATTGCACCTCAGACCGTGATAAATTTCCACAAGTCGTATGGACATACAATAAACAGTTATCACATTTAATATCGCCTTTCGCATTAATTGGTTTATCACATAAAAGACACTGTTCAGTTGGTGACATGGTGGTCGAAATTATGTCTTTTATATAGAAAGCAAAATGAATTAAAGCGAAAGAACACACGTTACACATCTCTACACCTTGAATTTTCATTAATATTGATTTTAAATATTCTAGCTAATAACATGTTAAACTAAAAGTTTTATAGACAGCCAATTGATAAAATTGAGATAAATACAATTACGCATGGCTCAGGTTAATTCCACCGGTGCCCATTGGAAGAGGAAACGTTCTTAATTTTGATGTTGATACGGTTTTAGCATTAAGTAATTTTTTCATCGCAATATTTTAGTATTAATTAGAAACGCATCCCCTTAATCCTTAAAAGTAGCTAAGACCCTCCTGTTGGAAACTTATTTTAAATTAATAACGACATTGGTACAGTTACTTGCATGTGACACTATTTGAAAAACACATTCCATTTTAAATGGTTATTAAATCGAACATTTACACCTTAGGTTAAAACTTAAATTCTAAATTAAGGGTATTTATTTGTAAACACCCAATATATATGTGCTATATATGCTATATATGTTGCTAAATTAATTTATTTAGTTTAAACTTCTGAAGCGAAAGATATATTTATTAGACGCTATACTATAATAAGGGCTTTGTCTCTGAAAATATTCCATTGTCGAAATTTAATTAAAAATGGTAGTTTATATTCTGCAAAATTTTACATTCATCTATACTCAAATAATTTGACTTAAAAATCGTTTAAGTTTTAAATACAGCTTTATATACAGTGCAAGTAAGAATGATATTCCGGGCGATTCCACAAAATTTTCCTTTTGTATGCTATAAATATTGTCCGCGTGAAATTTATAATTTTGCAAGTACATTGGTGTTTATATTGTTTTAGGGCAAAAATTATAATTACAATCTTCCATGAAAATATCATGGTATTTTAGAACCTACTTGATCTCATTATAAATCATTAACTGGCTGTATTTTACGCGAAGAACGACTTGGAAAACTTTTCATTCAAAGGAATAAATCAGCTCGAAGATATGTATCAAATAAATTTATAATAATTAATGCGTAAATAATTATAATTAATAAGCAATAGTGTTTTACCACATATGTACAAGCAAATGTAAATAAATTAAAGAAATGCGTTCGACTACTTTTCATTAAAACAGCTGGTGATCTTGACTACAAGAAATACCCTTATAGTAAAAGTAATATGTTATTTTGTAAGCAAAATTAGTCATATTTATATTTTTAAATACGTTTCTTGGTAAAGGATATTACAGATCTATATCCATGATAGATCTTTACCTGAAAATTTACGACATTTTTTTACGTTAGATTAAAAATTCTTACGGATTTATGTTCACAAAGGGTTTGGTAACACGTGTGTTAAATAATGCTTTTTATATCGCGGACACCCTCTAGTTTTGTTAAGTGTTTTTCGGTTTTCCTATTTTTGCATTGGAACTTTTATGTATTATCATCTCATATTGTTCGTTTTTCGTTGACTGTATATGTTATATTTGACTGTCATTCCTTAATGAATTTGAATAAGTTGGCGCATTACTAACTTTTGGTAAATGTAGAAAATCCGGTTGTGCAGCAAAACGTTTTCCCAATAGAATATGTCTATGGCGTAAAATGTCCATATCCACAGAAATAATATTACGGGAAACTGGAAGTCTACCTTCCGAAGAGCAATCGAAAAAAACTAATTAAGCCTGTCAATGGCGAGCAATTGCTGCACGTTGCCATAAATCCATATTATGCCATTGGTATTATGGTTGATCAACGCATTATTTAGCAGATTTCCGTCAAGAGTATTTTGAAAATAAAAAATTTTGTGTCCTTGCGAAATTTAGTCACCAAAGTCTAGTTCCTGCATAGTTTCAAAGAAGATTGAAATTTATAGCAGACGTACAAGTACGTTTGCAATCAACTATACACTGATTTTAAGAAAAATGTGTTTATATGAATCGTTTTTCCATAATAATTGTATAGTAATGCTGGGGTCGGACAGAGCGCTATGTTTGCGATGTTCGTGATGTGACCAAAAAATAGCACGCGCTATTGTGTATAAGAGTGGCTACACAAAGGCATGTACGTTATGTGCGCTATGTTTTCTAAGTTAGCTGCGTCGCAGAAGGTTTTGTTGTCGAATATTTTTCTAGTTCGTCGCTAAGGAAGGGCATGCATAATATCATCCATCCCTCACGGGGAATACTATCTGCCAGCATCCCGAATATAACTAAGCAATCTTTGCAAATTCAAACGTAGCTTTCTGTCTGGCCACAATTATCACTATTGGCCGGATGAAAACGCAGATTAAATATTATTATCAAACAAACGTATTTACTTTACTGATATATTAATAGCAATATTTCTACTTAGGTTTAAAAATATTTATTTTTATCAAAAATTCCTTTGTACACTGAACCTCTTAATAATACCTTAATACAATTTTACAATTATTTTTTAAAGTGCTTCCTACATTTATATTATCTAAAAAATAAAACATCCGCTTAACTCATCCAAGATACAATCACTAGTAGTTTACATAGAACAGGTGGATTTAATAGAGCAAATGGCATCCAATTATACCAATACAAACCGGTATGCATACCAAATTAGATGATAGGATATTTCATCAACTATATACCGCAAATTTTCTTGAGATATAAACAAAAATAAAAATTAATTGTTTATTCCAACTTTTCGAATTACTTCAGCTACTAAAAGTAAAGGATACTGATTTCGATTTGATGCTATTGCGATTGGGATAGCCTATTTAATACAGGACCTCAACTATTGTAACGGCTTACTTTATTTCTTTCAATACCTTTTCTATTGGCTTGCTTGATGGACATGGAAGTGTATAACAACGATGGAATATTTTAATTGAATTTTTTTTACACTTAACCGTAATTTGTTTGTGTATTGATTTCTACTGGCACTAAATCCTTCCGTACATGGTTTCCATACATATACGAGTACTATATGTGTAAAATACCTTTAACCCTCGCCAGGCTAATGATTACATTTGTTATCAGGTACTGGTTTTGCCTTTGTGTGTTATATTTCTTTCCTCCTATTTCTGTTCCAAAGATGCCATTTGTTATAATTCTTTAGTAAAGAAAACATTTTTATAAGTGACTATACTGTTACATTTATGAATTTTAACTATTTTGAAATTATGTTGGTAATAAAATGATTGCGAAGATTGTAAATGTCAAATGATGAATTTGTGCTGAAATATTATTCTGTAAAGATAAGTTTTTGTAGATTTGGAGTTTATAAAAAAATATAATCATAAAATATAGTGTTGTCTTAGGTGAGTAAAATGTTTGTAATTCTTATTTTGCATTGATGCTGTTAGTATTGTTCATATTATTTTATCATTCCATTTGAAATCATTAATCATTGCCGACATATTTCCTTGTGTCCATAAATTCCCACTAAATGCAAGCATAAGGTGATATATACAGTTCTGGGTTGGATTTTGTAGATATATGTTTCATTAATAAATAACCAAGTTGGTTTTTTTTTAGTATCATATCTTAGAAGATGGCATTGAAGAAACTTATGGATGAAGAAGTAACAGCTTTATTAGAAAATTCGGCTTGTGAAATCCAAATAGAAAGTGGAAGGGATGACGAAATCGATGTTTTCGAGCAACGACAACAGCAAGATATACAAGAATGGTATCCTGAAATAGCTTAAATTGAAAATAAAGAACCTAATAAAAACTTTACTAATAATAAACAAGAGATAAGAAATAAGGGAGTTGGTGAACAAGAAAGAAGGAAACAAAAGTCTCCACCTAAATGAATTAATAATGATATAAAACCAGTAAATACTACGTTTGAAGACGCACTCAAGCAAGATTCACTCCACTAGAATATTTTCGTTTATTTGTTGATAATGTCATTATGGAAAACTTTGCTTATCAAACAAATCTATATTATGTTCAACAGTGTGGAAAGAGCATTGACACTAACATCAAGGAGATGGAACAATTTATTAGTATACACATACTATCTGGAATTGTTCGTGTACCTAGTTATAGGATCTATTGGGCGTAAGGAAAGTAGGCACGATTCGATTGCTGACATAATCGCACGGAATCGAGTTGGTAAATTGAGAACATGTTTCCATATTAATGATAACGGTAAAACAGTTAGTCGTAATAATGAGGCATTCGATAAACTATACAAAATTCGGCCTTTTATAGACGTTGTTTTAAAAAAACATGAAGAAAATAGAACCAGAAAAATGTAACAGCATTGACGAAATCATTATACCATTCAAGGGGAGTAGTTATTTAAAATGATATATAGAAAAATAAGTCACATAAATGGGAATTGAGGTATTTGCTCGTGCTGGGGTTAGTGGTATAATATATGGCTTTGGAATATATGTGGGAATTGAAGAAAAATGGGTAAAGTGGTGATGTTATGTTAAAATTAGTAGATCATCTTCTATGAAGTAAAAACTATAAAGTATTTACAGACAACTGGTTTACTTATATACCCCAATTATCCAAATTGAAAAGTGAAAGATTACAAGTAACTGGAACTGTGCGAATTAATCGCATGCCAGGTTGCTTATTTGAATCAGACAAATACTTTGCTAAGAAGGGCCGTGGAAGCTATGATGTGAAAACATAGGAATCTAATAATATATTAGTAGTTAAGTGGTATGATAATAGGTATGTACGTGTGGCATCAACTTACAAGAGAGCTGAACTTTTAGATTGTGTCAAACAATGGTGCACTAAAAGAAAGGAGTACATCGAAGTGCAACGATCTGTGGTAATAAAAGAATATGATTCGTTCATGGGAGGAATAGATGTAAATGGCATGTTGGTGGAGATTTTACTTAAGAATTACATTTCATTTTATTGATATGTGCATTGTGAATGCATGAATTTATTATCGGAAACATTCTAAGTAACGTATAGCTCAGGGAAAACAAATAACAGAAAAAAAGGTCGTCCATTACAGGAATATGATGCGAATAAAATAGAAGTTCTTCGTTAGTTGTAAATGACGTATGTTACGATAAAATTGGGCATTGGCCCTATCACGTCGAAGAAAAATTAAGTTGAAAATTATGTATAAAACGTTATTCTAGAGTAAAATGTTTGAAATGTAAAATTTATTTAGGTTTGAATAAACATAACATTTGTTTTTATATGTACCACAATAAAAATTAAGTTCTTTTCAGGACTTTTATTCATAACGATACCAAATGGAATCATAAAAAAATTAGACAAAAAAGATATTTAAAATACAAAACGTAATGTATTTTTCTATTTAAAATAAGCTATTAATCAACAAAGCATAGAAAGATATTTTTTTTTGCTTTTTTGAAAAATTTAAGTAAATTGGGCTGGAAAAAGTGAATTAGGTTTTAATGCATATAGCTAATTTCTACCAAGTATTTGCCATTGAATGATCTTTAATACGGTATCAAGCTATAATGTAACTAGCCCACCCTTAAATTTAACATTAATTTGATCTAACCCTATAATTTGAATATTCCCCGCTACTTCAATAAGTAATTTTATTTTACTAGTTTCTTATCCTGTCGCCGCCAATATTTGCTACGGTTTCGTATAATTAACGTTATTACTTGTTCTCATTAATTTCTTACACTCCGGTTCACGAAGTTCATATCATTCTTGTACTTCTTCGGATTCAATGACTTGTAGTATTTTTACTTTTGAAAATATCTTGCTGTATATACTTCCTTTTATATTTGTGGCACTCTTGATATTTACCGTACTTTTGACGTTGCTTGCCATGCGATACATTATTTGATAGTTACCTGTTTTTTTCAAAATTGTGTTTATTACAGATTTCAGCTCATATCTTATTCAGTTTGAAGTAATTAGCCTGCTATTAAAATAATAAGTATTGGCGGTTCACGTTAGAACCTTATATTTCAGAAATTAATAAACCAAATTAGATCAGACTACGTTGTTTATTTTGATAACAATTAAGTTTTGTAGAAGTAAGCTGAATTTCAAAATTTTCCAAAGTTGTATTCGCTGGCAAATGTAAAATGTGTTCTAAAAAATGTGTTTCTCATTGATATTTTTAAAAATGTCGAACTTCAAAAATTAATTTAACAAAAACCGTCCATCGAAAGCAGCGTACACTTAGATATATAATTAATCGGACACCGTTATATAGTTTTCACAAATTATAAATCTATCGGGTTATTAATAACGAAATTACAATCAATAACTTCAAACTACTCTATTTCGCTCATTTAAAGAGATATTCGAAATATTCTTTTCACACATTATACAGATAGAGAAACTAACACGTAAGAAGGAAAGATACACTTAAAAGGAAAATTTAGAAGACCTGTAGAGATTAAACAGTTAATGAGAAAGAGCGCCCGGGAAACATTCCGCGAGGGGAAGACGGGAGCATAAACCAAAGCGACACTGTGGGCGGATAATGTGTTTCAATGATTCAGAGACTGCTATTAATCAGAAACGGCACATTAATAAAATTGTTAAGAAATTCTACCTGCATGTAATTATTCTTTTCTAACTATTTATACATAAAAGGTATAGCAAAAATTTATTTATAACGTATGTATGCGTTTTTACAGTTTACTGTAAAGCGTTTTAAAAACCACAGCAAAAAGTGCAATACTTCGGTTCGATTCTTTATCAAGACTGTAATATAAGCAATAAGTATTATTTATATTTAATTGTAACATTCTGAGACCGTAGCCCAACCCACGGAAGGTTAATAAATAATAAATGTTATATTACGATAACAGTTACATACAAACATTTTCTTCAACGTCTTCATTGATTTCAGTGTCAGTACTTTCACAATCTCCCATCAGTATCACCCTCATCTTGCATATTAATGATTAATGGTTCTATGCATATATCAATGATATTTTCCTTCACCCTATACTTTTCTTCAATTTTCATAGCATGACCAACACAATTAGCCCAATCCTCTTTTGGTACATTTTGCATGGTTGATCGACAAAGTTCCAAAACACTTTTTATTTTAAAAGTCATGTTTGACTTCGACACCTTATTTTTAACATACGCCCAAACCAATCTATTGGATTAAATTCACAGTGGACCATTGGAAGCCACATAAGCTTTACGTTATTCTCTTGTACATCTTTGACAATTTTATCCAACAAATATTTTTTCGGAAAACTGCATGAGCGGGATAGTTCCATCAGTACAGTTCTAATTAAGTTGTTAAAATTAATAATTCCTTCGGTAAAAGGTACTTTTCTGTTTATTAACCATTCTATTATGCTTACTTTCCTCCATGATGTTGTAGGATTGCCCAAGTCTGAATCTAACATTGTATCATAAGGAGCTTAATCAGGAACAATTACTGATTTCGCGGGAATCACAGTTAGTACATCTCTGAACCATTCTTCATAATGCTGTTTATTCATTTCACCATGGTAATCGTCTGACCCTTTTTTACCAATCAAGCATTTCAAGAAACCTGGTAAAAATCCATTTTCATTACCTGTATCTAAAATAATAACTCTTTGTCCTGCCCCAGACGGATGTTTGATTCCTCATCAGTCCCCATTAACTTCTTGAATGGTTCCCCTATAATTATCACGAATTTATGGTGTAACAATTTCTACCCAACCAAATTTTTTAGAATGATTTGCGCCGCACCATGTTTCATCAGTATAAAATATATTCCAACCTGCGTCCTTGCATCTTTGGATAGTGGATAAGTAGTCCACTCGTTGAGTAACTGTACTATTCTTCTCCATGAGTATCGGTTTAGTTTCTAGTTTTTTATAGATAAAGTTCATTTCTTTTACCCATTTATTTAGCGTAGAAGTACAAACTTGAGGAGAGTCAGAATTATAGTCTTTCATCCTTTGATTCAATTCCTTTATGGTTAGAAATTGTTTTTCCATATAAAAAAGGAATTTTTGTCTTCTTATAATGCCTTTCATGAAATCATCAATTTCTACCTTACGCCTACCACTTCTGTGTTTACCTGTTGTAACAGTATCAGAAACCCTTGGTTCATGTGAAATCCTTTCAACACTGCGTGTGCTAATTCCCAAATATTCCGCTGTTTGCTTTGTTACTTGTTGAAGATTAATATTATTTATGCTAAGTCTTTCTTCCATTTCGAAATACTCTTTAATTTTCAATACAATTTTTTTTAAATTGTGTGGACATGTCTTGAGAAATTTTCTTTGAATTTTAGGAAAAGTAAGACTTTCACTTTACAAGACACTGTGTATCATTATGCTCTTTTGCTTAAAATCGGATTTTTTTATAAAAAAACTTAAATTGTTATCACAAGGTCTTTGCTTGGATTTCCTTTATCAATATCTATTAATTTGAAAAATATTTATGGACAAAATCGGTTGGTATTATTAGAACCATCAAAATATGTTTACATTGTTATGCAAAGAATAATTCTTTATAACAGAAATATGGTTACCGCTTACCTCAGAACGACCTTCAATGCGGTTAGCTATGAATTAACACATTGACAGCAGTTATTTGCATCTTTTTCAAAATCTTTCACTTTTAATTATGAGACAACTTTTAATAATTTGTTAAAATCAATGAACTTTTGTTGTTCAAATAATGTTAATACATCTTATATCAAAGGAAATGTGGAATTTCTATCATAAATAATGGATTGCGGCGAATTTACCTTTTTTGTAAAAAATAGTACTTCCTAAACTTTAATAAATACCGTCTCTTTTTCAAGGTTTGAGTTGTATACTGTTCTAATTTCGTTAAATTTTGTTCAGCAATAACAAAGTTATAAACTTTTTAAGATAAGCATTCTGAGAACACACCAATTTATTGCACTTTTTTGTAAAAAATTTATAACATTTATGAAATGGCTTAAGGTAACAAAACGAAACTTCTCATTTATAATCACAAATGATTTATTGATAAGTTGTAAAAACTACACAAAAATTGGTACAGATGTTTTTGAATAAACTGCTTTGAAAGTGAATCGCCAATACTGATTATTTTATTGGTACTGACAATTCTATTATGTCTCATGAATAGTAAATATATTCTGAATACAGTTTAGCAAAATTATAATAATTAATGTATAAATTATGGTTTATAATTATTAATTGAGGTAATAGGTCAATAAATAATCGTAGATATAAAAGTATATAAATTTAATGTCAACATGACGTTTCGCTA
>JAHWXV010229868.1:0-11058 GCA_024586415.1 Phrixothrix hirtus | reverse complement strand
TATATATATATATATATATATATATATATATATATATATATATGAAGGTTCTTTCGTAAAGCTGCTAATGCTGCTTTACTATACATAAAAAGGTCGCTTAAATGTTGTTTATTTAGTATGAAATGTAATGTATAAAGATTAGAATGACTATCTGGATTATCATCGTCTAAGAAAAAAGTTTATTGTATTTGTTTGTATACCAAAACTAAAAAGCAGGCCTCGTTTAGTCAAGGACTTAATATGTTTGCCTATAAACTCAACGGATGCGGATTTAAACCTTGTTGAGGTCCCTAAATTTTTCAGCTAAATAAAATTTGAAAACTCGTGCTCTTCTCCGATACCGCTGTAAAAATTTTACCTGCAATGTGACGTTCGGCATGCTGAAAACATCTATTGAAAGCAAAACTCCTCTAGGTTTGTCAGCATCCTAATAAGCATGGCAAGATAACTGTAGCAGTTAAGTTAAGAGGGTCAAGGGAATTTGCGCAAACCGTAAAATAAACAAACAAAACAAGACTAACAAAAACGTCGAAAACATTTTGAGGAATAGAGCAGTGCAGTAACACGGAATTCCTAAAGTACTCCCCTCTAAATGTTCAATCAGCTGTTAGATTCTAAGGTATAAATTTATATAATTCTATAAAAAACACTAAATATAAGTAGAATCACAGTAATTTAGAATAAAAATTCGAAGATAATTGTAACAAACAATTTTCGTTAAATTTTGTTATGAAATACTGTTGCTAATTTAGTTCAAAATTAAATTTTTAGTTTTATTAATTAAAGTTTCCATAAATATGTTTTCATTCAAAGTTACTTGTTTGAAATTATTCAGATTTTTAAAACTTCAATCTAGAATATTCATTATTTTGATGGTATATATTTTACATTTACGGTTACGTTATTTAGATTATGTGTCGTTAGATGATGTCTGGTTATTGGTTTTTGGTCCTCGATAGAAATCGAAAAGTGGGTAGAAGCCGGCCGCACCGTCAATTTTATTGAACCCGTTTTAAAAGTCAACAAATATTGTTGTAAAGATCATTTAAAGTATTAAAATAGTTTTCCTGTAGGACTTAAGTTAATATTAAGCTAATTATTAAGATGAATTTCGTTGATATTTCCTCTGCGCGTTGTTCACGTTAATAACTAGTAACTCAGCGTAACCTTTTTTTTTAAATGTTTTTTACAAATTTCATTACCTTGTGCTGCAATAATTCAGTGCCTTAAGAGTAGGGTACTCATTAATAATATGTTATTAAGAATTTCTTAAAAATTAATTTTTCACTACTTTCCTCATGTTTAATAGTTTTAATTCCTTAATATACACTATAATAGAGGCGTTCAAGTATGCACGTAGTTTTAAATATACTCACTAAAAAAGATGCTATCAATAACAATTAAAATTTTAATCAAAGTTGGAAATTTACTAAACGACTTGTTAAGAATTTGTCAAACTTGGTAGCTACGCTCAATTATGCTACCTTGAAGATATAAGTTATTGAAATTCATGTATTTTAATTAATTGATAATATTAAATTAGAATTTTTAAGCAGTTATAATTTTATATTCTATTATCTCCTAGCCCATTACTATATTACACACGCTGGTTTCTTCCGCTATTAAGAATAATTATTAGATCTTAAGGTAAAAACCCGCTATTTTGAAATTTTTCGGTTTCCTAAGAAATTAAAGGACGATATTGACAGGTAAATAGAAAAAGCATGGTGAAATCCACATGAGGTGTTGTAATTTATTTCTACTACAATAAATATTTAGGTAACAGGTTGTTTATTCATAACTAGAAGACTTTTCTGAGTTTCTATACCGAAGACATTTATGTATATAAATATTTGTGGTCAAATTATTTCAAAAGTCAATCATGTACGTATAGATTATCTAAATAGCAGATTTTGGAAATTAATTGTTCTTTAATGATTCTAAAAATTAAGAAGTTTTATAATGTTAAATTTGAATAATTATTTATTCAATTATTCCGAAAGTAAAAATTCAAATTATGTCTATATTCGTACGTATATAACTAATGGCAAAAAATGTCAACATTTCAATAAGCAAAGAACGGTCGAGTTGTAGTAAATCAGCATTCTGTCTTGTATCTCATTATTTTTGTTGGAAAAACTGTAAATTATGCGTAGGATAATGCAAAAGGGCAAATGCTACTCTTCCACTACTGAAACTTAATTATTTGCTGTTAGGTATTTTGTTTGTGAGACTTGACTATTTATTTCATTCAACAATTTCTGAATTAATTAGTAATAAGGTTTAAATTTGTACCTCTAATTTCTTTGGAATTATTATTTTAAAAATAGAATTTATAGTTTCTTGATTTTTACAGATTTAGGGGATTTTAGATTAATTTTTTATGTAGGATTTAATTTGATCCAGACTTTTCTTTAGGTTATTTGCTTTCTTTGAATGGTGTTTAGAGTAGATACTGGGTTTCGGGCTTGGTATAATTATTAATCATTGTTTAGTATATAAATAATTATTGTAAATAAGGACAATTGAGTTTCTAAATTTTAACGTTAGTACAATCCATCCATGTCCTTTATAGTACTTACCTATTTTGTACACAAGAAGGAAAACAGCCAGATGTGAATAATAGGGTATTAAAAAGGTTTGAAGAAACGGGAAAAGAAAGTCACAAGAAAATATAGGGTCGTTCAGTCAAAATATCGTCGTTATTAAATCAGAATAGAATCAAACGATGTTTTAAAAATGAACCGTCCTTAAGTGTTTATAAATCAGCTTTAAGGCTTGATATTACTAAATCTGAACTTAGTGATATTAAATTCCATAAGCTGGCAATCAAATCAAGGGTAAAATTGTCTGCACTGAAATACAAAAATGATCAAGAATGGCGAGCTAAAAGTGACCTAGAAGAATCGTGATCATTTCCGGTGAATGAATTAATATAAGAAGATTTTGTTGCCTGTAGTGTTATACTATTCCATACAATGTTAAAGTTTGTTGCAATAAAAAAATTAAATTAGAATCAGATGCTTTACTTTCCGAACAACCCCTTAATTTAATTTTTTACCATGTCTTATTAATTTTGTTGAAATTGTGAAAGCTTTGCTTATGATGCGTTATAACTGCAGTGATAATGAATGAAGGTACGTATAGTTCGAAAGAAGAATATTTATAGAAAAAGATTTAAAGGTGTTAACCGCACAGTTAAAGGATATATGAGACATCTCTTACACGCCCCACCTATTATTTAATTTGACATGTATTTTAAAAATTTCATGTTCACAAATGTTTAATTGTTATTTATATTACATTGTCTTAATTTTTATATTTATCACTTTAATCATAATTTCCGTACCTTATAAATTAAAAATTTACATGTCTGCGAAGATGAAATCTTAGCTAGTGGACAAATATATAATCAATGCACGATTCACCAAGTTGCTTTTTGAATCAATTTCACCTTTCAAAACAGCATCTAACCGTAGACATTCAGGAACAAGGTTTCAAGAAATTCTATTTTTATTTTTATATTTAACCACACTCTCGCTCTAAAATAATTATGGACATTAATTCAACTAGCGTAAATAACAGTTCATGATGAAACAGAATATGCGTGGTCGTCTTTAATACATTTTTTATCCAATTAGCCGAAGTATACTTTGAGACTTTGACGTTTTGAGCTGAAGATAATGTATAAATGTTTTAATTTATAAGATTTTATGCAACTGAATATACAATTCAGCTTTTATTTCTACTTTTCCTAACGTTAGAGAACGCTTATAAGGCGTCTCGTGTAAAAGTATAAAACGAATTTAATGTAAACAGCGTTTAATAACCCTTCAATATGGAATTAATTCATATTTAATTTGTTTTCTTTTAGAGACATTTCTTTTAATGAAGATGTTTGATTTTGTTCAGCTTATTTGATTGTTTTGTGGCTGAGACTTCGGGATGTGGAAATTATCCGGACCCTCTTGACTTCAACTGTGATTATGTTGTTACAGTTGTTTAGCACTTCAAGGCAATTTACACTTACTGACTCTGGAGATGCCAGCTCAATATTTGGGGTTACACACGGTGAAACTTGATGCTGGCAAATAATTTTCTTATTAAAACTAAGGCGCCAATATGTCGGATAAGCAGGTTGTCAGAAGACACTTGACATATAAAATGACTCCTGTCCTGAAAACTTAAAACGGTAGCATTCTTATATAACATAAAAAAGTTAGCAGTTTGAAAATACGTAATGTAATCGAAACAAGCGGCAGTTGTAGAGAGTGCAAATTTTATCACAGTGCACAATTGCTAATATAATAAACAGCTGAATAAATAATTTCTTCACACATTAGTGACTTAAATATATTAAACTGGCAATTGTTAAATAAGCAGGCAATATTTTAAATTTACTTTTTTTAAATGATGCATCCAATGGTTTACAAGGAAGAAATGTTACATACAATAAATGTTGAATCCAGATGACGCAATTTCCAATTCAATCCTTTTGCGTGCAAAAGAAGCGAATCCCTGGATATACATCTACATAAAAGAAACTAAAACATAATAACAATTTCGTTATGTAAATTTGATAAATCAATGTCAAGACAAATTCCACAAATATCACCAAAACTTCACTTCTAAGAAACTGAATAATAAATCGAAAGTTCATCAATTATATAGGGAAGGATGTTGGACGACGTCTGCAGGACTCGCAACGGACATTCCAAAAGGTTATCAAGGCCCTCAACGGCGGAACGCATTAATGTTGTAGCTTTCCTTCTCGCTACAGGAACGAAATGTATGACAAGTAAGAATTAATTAATAACAGATTTAAAAATTGAAAATAAATTTATTAGTAGAAACAATCCAAAAATCAATAAAACAAAATTAGGTAATGTTTTTAATAATTTATCTGACTTCATTATTGACAAAAACAAATTGGAGTACATTAGATGTAAGTATTGGTATGACCAGCAGTAGAAAGTAGTTTTTTCCGGACAACCATTGTTGCTCTCACTGTATTAATACAAGTGGACTTACGCGATATTGTCATAACCTAGGATTGTTCTAGATTAAAAAAACTTGTTATCCGTCGATCATTTGTAAACTTGATCCAAATCTTTATCTAACCGAATGTAGTCGGAATAACTTTTTATAATCGAGTATATTTTGATATCATCTGCGTAAAGTAGGACTTGTGAATATCTGATAGAATGGACAATATCATTAATAAAAATAATAAATGATAATGGTCCCAAGGTGCTTCTTTGGGGCACTCCAGATGATGCCATTACAGCAAAAAAATGGTGATCTGAGACATAAGTATTAATCAAAAAACCTTACTAATTCATTTGAGAATCTAAATACATCAATTTTGCGCAATAAGACAGAGTGATCTACTTGATCGAATGCTTTCGAAAAATCAGTATAAACAACGTCGATTTGATCCCTATTTTCTAGCCCTTTAATAGCACATTGAAACAAGTTGGTCAAATTCGTAACTGTAGATCCTTTAGGTACAAATTCATGTTAAAATAAGGAAATATAAGCATGTATTTGTGGTCGGATTAGATTTTTCAAAACTATTTCAAATATTTTAGAAAAAACATTAAGTAGCGCCACAGGTTTATGGTTTTGAATATTATTTTTGGACCATTTTCTATGAATTGGAATTATACAAGTTTCCTTCTATTTTTGACGAAATATTGTAGTACTTAGTGCTAAATTGAAGATAAATTTTAAAGGAAGTACAAGAAATTCGGCACATCTTTTAACAACATAACCAAGAATTTTGTCTGCTCCGGTTGAATGAGAGTTACTTAAGCTTTTAATAGCACTAATGATATCACTATCCGAGACATTGTTAATATTAATAGTATTACTAAAATTCAAGTTTGTATTTAAGTAAGAAAAAATCATTTGTGGTTGGTATGGAATAATTAGTACTAAATAAATTTGCAAATGCTTGTACGGACGGATAATGACCTTCCATCTACACCTATTAATGGAATGGGAAAGATAGTTGATGCTTTTTTAATTCTTGAATATCTCCAAAAATTTTTAGCATCTGCAAATATACTTTTTTCCGTGGATGTTATACATGAATTATATGCGATACGAGTTAGAAGTTTAATTTCGAATCTAAGATTTTTAAAATAGCAAAATACACATTATTGGTTAAAATATATTTTCTTATGTATTTATCCTTTAATTTAATTTTATCGATAATATTTTTATTGAACCATATTGGATATTTGGGCTTTCTCTTAACTCTTTGAGGTATACATTCGTCTAAAATTTAGTACAACAAATTATAAAACTCATCAATAGCTGGGTTTACGCCTTCACATTCAACAACATCAGACTAGTATACATTTCTCATTAGCTGATATAATTTTAAAAAATCGCCTTTACTGTAATCATATTTTAGCTCATTTTTTAAAGGAAGTGATTTGGATTTTTCCGATTTAAATTCTAATGTGCATGAAAGAGCAGGACGATGCTTATTTTCTGAGACTAGAACAAAATCATTTTTAATGATTTGGACTTTAAGTTTAATTAAAATCAAGTCTAGTAATCTACCATTTATATTTAGAATATTATTAATTGGCTTTAAACCCAATGAATTAATGAAATTTTGAAGTGTCTTTGTTTGTTGAGATACATTACAAATTAAATTATCATCAAATTGCACTTTGAAAAAGTCCCAAGAGTTAAAATCACTAATAATAAATACATTATCAGAGAAAATAAAATGAAGTTTGTAAATATCTTCGCAAAGATTTTCGTAATCGAAGTTTGTACTATTTGAGATATAAACAGTTATGATGTACAAACAATGAAAACTACTAAAAGATATTCTAACACATATAGCACCACAATGCATAAAATCAATTTTAATTTGCTCAGTTTTAAAATCATTGTGTACCGCCATAAGTTTCCTCCACCATTAGATTTGCCAGTTAGAATTAAATCACAATCTTTCCTAAAAATTATATAATTACTTGGAAAAATTTCACAATCGTTAACACCAGCTTGGAGCCACGTCTCTGATATCACATACGCATCATAATTTGTTATGAGAACAGTATTTAAAATACTGGTCCGTTTTGTTCTCTTAATGTTAATATTTCATTGTGATTTTCATATAATTTATTTTCTAAATGAAACGTTTGGTATTTTTGTCTACTACCATTTGAATTTCATTTAATTGATATTGTAAATTATTTTATAATTCGGTGTGATTGCTAACTGCGATTGGCAATTGAATAACATTAGCATTTAGAATTGGTAATAATTTTAATTGTTCAGTTAATCTGTGTAAACATAAATTCTAACTTACTGCTTGATAGATCACCTTAAAATTTATTTTCACATGGAATATTTTCACCTCCATTATCACTTTTATCCAACAATTTGCAATTGACACATTTCCAGTTTTTAATAGACTTCTCACCAAACATATCTTTAAACTGCACTGGCGATATATCTACACAAGTTAAATGATAGGAATCCTTACATAAACCACTGTACAGTAATATTTCGTCATATATTTGTGTTTTCTTGGAGCATAAATTACATGCTACATATTTGCCAGCCATTCTGGATTATGGATTATGTAATTTAATAAATCAAAATGGAGTTTTGTAATGAACTTCATTTACACTGAGTGTTTATCAATATACATTGCAATGACGTGTAATATGAATCGAACTGGAATAAACGTATGTATATGATGTCATAGCAAACGGGTGTAAAGTTTGTGGCTATACGTATTGCAAATCAGAAGTTCTCAAAAAGTTTTCCAAGAATTTTCTAAATTCGATTGTGCACAAATTAAAGCTGATTAATTTTTTTATTATTTTTTGTAAATGTATGGGGCTTAAAGAATAGTCAATTAAAATATCTAAAAGTATTTCAAAGCAACCTTGTATGGCCATTATCAAACAACTAATAGATGGCATTGAAATGTTTCTATTAATAAAAGAATAAAACGTCGGTATTTAAATAATTTATTATATATAGATTTTTGAACGGTATTGATAACACATTTCAGAAAATATAAGGGTATTGCAATCAATAATAGAGAAGTAGTTTTTTTATAAAAATAAATATTCAATAAATTAAAAATGAAATATCTTTATTTTATGAGATACTTGTTACAAATAATGAATTTGGTAAAATGCAACGATGCGTTCTATTTAATTTAGGTGGCTGCTAATTAGAATTTTCGCGCGAAATAGAGAAATGTTCATCAATTACGTATTGTATTAGTTTTAAGATTCAATTTATGCCTCCAACAACATATAAAAATGCTGAATTCCTATAATGAACCTGGTAACACAAGGCCGATGCCAGATTATTACTTGTTTTATTCTTCATTTGATATTGACGTACAAAAACAGAACCCTTGCTCAGCGTCGGCAATAATGAAATTGTTTTAATTCTATAATAAAAATCTGATTACAGGATAAGAAAGATTTAAAAATGTGTAAAAAATAATTAGCGCTACATAAATAGAATATTATTCACTAAAGAAATGTATCAATTAATTGATGATTGAGTTATTTAATAAATACTTTTGAGTGTGTTTAGCTTTCTATAAGGAAATGGAATATGGCATACAAATTTTGTTATTTTATTTTTTGCTATAATTAATTTTAAGTTCATAGTTCTTGATTAAAAGTGCAAAAGAGATTTTTCAACACAACGAAAACTGAAATAGTATGAAGAGGGTAGGGTAGCTATGTTCAGACCGTTTATAGCATACAGCACCACAGTGCTAAAAACATCCCCTGTGAGCTGCTAGTGTATATTGTAGAGGTTGCTTGTTTATTTGAGATAGACAAGACTACAAATTACGTAACTTCTTGTATTTGTGCAAAAACCACACGTGTCTCTACACCAGGCATTTCTACAGACAGAAATCGTTATTACTTTAGCTCTAATTTTTTTGTATGTAAAGAACTATTAAAGGTTGAGCGCACGAATATAATTTAATTATTGAAACACAACCTTAAATAATCTCCATAAATTTCAATGAGAGAAATTGTTGTTCATATTAATTTATAAGCTGGCAAAACTAGAATACGTTTCTAAATTTATATATAAATGTTAAATTGAAATTTTAATTTTATTCTGAAAATATAGAATTTTGTTGTTACATGTAATACGCTAGCAGTCTAATTATTCGATTATTGAGCTGTCTTCAATACCCAATTCATTTGTGACGATCCAAAATTGTTGCTTTGTTTATCTATAGACAACTGGTTCATTAATGAATTCATCAAAGTTCGTAGGACTGTTTGATCCATTAATAGAAAATAAGCATGGCCATAAAATTTGAGTTTATTTAACATTACAATTATTGCAAGCATTACACTTCAAAGCTTCACTAATTATTAACTAAATAGTTAAAATGTTTACCACAACGAAAAGTAAAGTAACAGAACCTCCCTACATTAAGAAATGGTGCTAATTCCTTTGATTTTATAAAGCGACTTTAAACAATTTGTTAAAAAAACAACGTCTGTCAAACGCATTAAACTAACTTTACTAAGAATGCACAAGGTCAAAAGTTACAAACATTTCAAGATGACTACACTTATTATCCCCAGTCGAGTAAAGTCGTTGCCAGAAGTAAAACGTTCATTACGTTTTCTAACAGGAAAGAATGCGTCTAAAAGATAACCGATGGCAAAGATCCAAGCTTAGGATTGAGCAATGCGTCGCAGGAATTAAAGTTTGTCATGGCCTATTTGATTTACGCCACTTGCGGGACAACAGGCCTATATGTTACGTCTACCTAAAAATAGTGTATTATTTTAGATGATAACTCCGCACCACTTCGTTTTATTTCGAGAAAGGTGACTTTCCGTATGATTTATAATGCAATTTCGTACTGAATGAAATAAGAGAATACTGTTATGTCGTCTCTCCGTAAAATTTGGCGGAAGTTCGTCTGCAGGCGGCAGGCGGAAATATAGTGAGAAATTGTATCGGTAACTAAACGAAAGCTCCGAGTAAAATTATTCTTTTGTGCTATTCTCCGTATTTCCTTTTGGTACGTTATATCTTAAAATTTCTGAAGTAGTGAAATCACTGCAGTAATTCTGTATTCAAATAAACATAGGTTACCTTTGTATCATTATAAATTATAAATGAAAAATATTCAGAATTGTTTAATAAAATGAAAACAAAAATATTCTGAAGTAATTAGAATATTTGTTTAAAATTAATCATTGAAAAATAATAATAGATTCATAATAAATCAAAATTTAGTGGTCATGATTTTAGACACGTATCACCTATTAAAACGGTCCTCTACTAGAATGATACTTTATGCAGTTCGAAAAATATTACATATGCATATATAATATGTAGCAAGTTTATAAAAAGAGATTTATAAGAATACGGGAGCGCAGTAAGGCCTCGTGTGGCTCGCAAGCCGTAGTTCGGTCATAGTGGTTATATATCATGGACCCTTTAAAATGCAGAGAAGCATTAGCTATCTAGCTCAACTATATATACAACGAAATACTTTAAATTTACTTACAGATAAAATTCAAAATGTTAGAATAACTTAAAAACTGAGTTCAAATATCGCTTATATTTTTTCTTTTAACTTATTTTTCCAATAAAGACGTAAAATGGCTATCGCTCTGTTGGTATAATTTTCCCATTAGTGTCACGGCCGTTTTTCAATCACAAAACAATGTTAAACTAGTGGGTGTAAATTTGCATAACAAATATCCGTTCGGTAAAAGTATTATGGATGTTCATGCTACGGAATGCACTTAGATGCTGCAGAGCTCGTTTTTCATAAGAAGTCGCCAGGTATGTCCTTATTATCTGTGCCAACTATGACGTATTATCAACTAATATTGATTGCAATTATAACTGAGAAAATCATATAAAAAATCCGGTGTGAAACAACACACTACTTTCTCTTACGCACATATATATGACAATAGTGTCCACAAATGATTAGATTATTGTCTACGTTTATTTTGGAAACAATAATTATAACGGTCACCCATCCAAGTTACTGGACAGGCGAAAGGCTGC
>JAHWXV010229831.1:0-26747 GCA_024586415.1 Phrixothrix hirtus | reverse complement strand
AAAGTGTGCCCCGGAAGATAGTTTTGAGCGTTAGCATTGCATCCCTAACTACAGAAGGACGGAGGAAAGTTTGATACCATCCGTTATAAAATAAAAATCTGTGTAAAATAAGAATAATAGACTAACTGAATAATTTATTAAGTAGGCACGTGCCCTTGTGCCCTTTAGAACGAGCCGCCACTGATAAACGTTACCCTTAAAGTAACTACTACAAACCGTACAAGCAGATGTGAACAATTTTTAAGCAAACTCTTCACTGTTAGTGGGAGCAATATATATGCTAAGGCGACTGACGTTATGGTTACCATGACAAACTAGTCTACGAGTGCCAACATTTTGCATACTAACTCCTACCTCTTCATTTGTACGATAGTTTGCGATTTTTATGGATATAATTTTAAGCGCTTTATGAATTGAAAGTCTTTAATTTTTTAGTATTTTAATATGTTTTTGATCTCAATAAATGAATAACCACTTGCATAGACAAATTCGGTGAAGTCTCTTCGCCTATTTCGCATGAAAAGCCGCCACTGCAAACAACTTGTTTTAAGACTAATTTCGAATAAAATAAATTTATTAAAAAGGTGAGTGTTTTTCACAGAGCTTATGAATTTAGTGAAAGGGTGAGTTTACCCGTGAACCATAAGAGAGAGTAATTTTGATGCAACCTTTTGGCGAATCTATTTTATTAATAACTTGAGTTATTCCAACTGATGTAATTAATTATTCAAGTTGCTTTTTATTTATTGTACTATTGTTTGCATTACTAATTTATAATTTGTTACTAATTCCGTTTCTGTAAATTAATCTTCAAACACTTAAATTATTTAAATGCCTAAAACTTGAACGAATAAAATGTAGGTCACGAAGTATTAGGATAGGTTAGTGTTCATAAGAAATAAACAGACAGCTGCAGTAATTTGATATTGAACTAATATATTATTTCCTCTTCGACACGTAGTTGAAATTGAAATTTGTCTGGACATATTCATTTGTCTACACATTTTCCGGCAGTACCCAAAAGTCGACATTTTCAATTTTTTACAAAAAAAACTTACGATATGAGGGGGAAATCCTCCACGGTGATTGACGGATACGTTGATGATTCCTTCGCCGACAAAAGAAGAATTGCTGCAATGGTACAAGGAATTCCTGTTGAATGTGCTATACTTAGTACCAATACTTTTAATAAAAGCAATCCCTTCTACTTTCGCATCAATTGTGGAAATAAACAAACTGATGTAAAACTTTGCTTCTATTGGATGTACCATATTTAGCACCAGTACTTCTAGAAGAAGTGATGCAGTTATTGGAAGAATTCTTTCTACAGCTATGTCAAATGCAGAAATCAACATATCGATGCAAAAATTTACATCTAATGCTAACGTATCACGAGTTAACATTACGTACAATAATTGTACTATTAATTATAACTTTAAAAACTAATTAGTTTTATAATAATTCACTTATTGTATTTGTTCTCTGTTCAATGTATTAATAAACTTTCTAATTTCTTTATAACGTAAATACGTCGTTTTTTTAATATGTAGGCGACCCAAATATCGATTTCTTCATGTCCTAGTGGGAAAAAATTACCTTAGATAAAGAAAACAAGTTCTCGCTTCAAAATAATGGTAGTGAATAATAATATATTATACAAGATCGGTAAGTGCCTTATAATAGGTGGAGAAAAAGTCAAAACGAGATGCGAAGGGTTGAATTTTGCTAATTTTTGAGACCTGTTGTAGTAAGACATTTCACGATCATGTATCGTACACTTTTTTGCGCTAACGACAACTATCAACCAAATACAACGATTTGAAATTAAATCTTTTCCATTTCATAACCTTGGCAGACTTATAAAGCGCACTGTAGCGTTGCTATGATAATTACATTTCAGGAAATATATCGTAACGTGACAATTAATAGAGCGCAAAAAAATAATTGTTTGATATTTAAACGTGTAACTACAAGCGACGCATTGTAAATTAATGATGTTGCTAAGATACTATATAAACAACCACAAGCGATGCAAATGTAAATTATTACAACTGTGGCGTTACTACAACAATCAATAGTTAAGGAAATATATCGGAATGTGACAATCAGCATAGCTAAATGTTTTAAAACAGGTCGGTAGCGCAAACAATTAATATTACAACTATTGCTAAAGATAATTTATACATATAAGAAGATATTTCTTTAATAAATTCCATAGAAACGATTTTCATTGCAACATACAATCTGTATCTAATTAGCATTACTGACGCACAATCCTTAAAATAACAAAATTTCTTATATATATATATACGTACATATATTTCATTATTAACTAACATTTATGAAGTAATCAATAATACACAATCATACCTTCACCAAGTAATAGCGTTTCCGATTTACTGCAACACACCAGTGCAGTGCAGATCATCCATTTTCCCCTTATAAAAAAGTACAATATTTTGCAGTTTTTCAGTTATCATACTATTTTTTTTATAAATAGAAAGTAGCTAATATTCACCACACCCATAAATCGGAAGCGCTAGAGCTTAGTTAAATATTAAAAAATAAATTGAATTATACCCTTTCAGTTGATAAACTACTTTTTTAATTTATAACAAAAAAATTATGCCTCACTGCTGTATAAATATGTACATAGATTAAAATAGGCCTATGATAATGTATCAATTCTTTGAACTGTGCGCAATGTTCGAATACAAAGTTCGTTGCTCTCAAAATAATTACATTTTTACCTCTAGCGGTTCATCGATGAACTTAAAAAGAAAATTGAAGGTCAAGTTTTATATACGTAAGTATGTATATATGACGTGAACTTTCAATTTCTACTTTGTACTTACTGTTTAATTTGCACATTTCGTGAATGAAAAGAAGTATTAATTATAAATGTCTCTTAATTAATAAAATAAAGTATAGATACGCCAGTTATATTTTGAGAACAAAAATGTAGGCTGCGTATTGCATTGATTTAATGTGCGCAGCACGTGGTTTCCAAATTTAATTAGAGACTACACTATAGATTAAAGGACGGTATTGACTACACCATGTTGGCTTATTTTATCAAACCGAGTGACGTTAATAAGATTTTGTATACATTTGTAATTGATGTGTTTATATTTTAAATGTTTATTAAATAATGTAATACATAAATGGTTAAGCAATAGGCCGCGTGGCGCCGCCTATGCCTCTTTTATTTCTACTTCGCCTTCATTTCTTAAGTCGGCAATAATAAACTTTAGTCTGCGATCGGCATTGCTAGCGTTCTGTTACAATTCAAATTAAATTAGTTTAAATAATTTTTGTTCTTTTTACGTACATAGGTACGCTAGAGTTTAGGTAAGATTAACATTTAAATAATCATTTAATGTCGGTTTTTGACTGTTGTTATTTACACATGTCTTAATTAATTGGTTCATTTTACTATTTGTTTACGCACTACTTGTTATTACGTAAAACTTTTATTAAAATTTAAAATTAATACAGTGCAGTGCTGTTACGCTTTTTCCTTGTCACGATATCCATTATTTTTCAACATTTAATACATCCAATTAGATTCAATTATCATAATTTGTATTTATGAAGATATATTATAGTAATGCGCATGTATATTATGGAACCCTGCAATGATATAATACATAATATACTTATCGAAATTATTTATGAAATTTATACCACTTAAAATTCTAGGTAATTAAACCATAATGAAAATAGTCAATACATTGACCTAATTCATTAAAAATCACCGTAATGAGATCATTTAAATTTTTGTAAATGCAGTTTTGAATATTATTCGAGGTAACTGAAAAATAGATATAATCAACTAATTTAAATTATTGGCAGATTTCCTCGTGAGCATTAGAGATGAAATACAACTAATTTCGAGGTTGAATGTTCTAATAATTATTTTAGATGAGGTAATTATACTACTTAACCAACGTAGACCAGCTACTTAGGATTTCCTTCTCTATTATTTTTTACATTAGCAAGTGAAATGTGTTATCAGCGCATAGCAAGGTCATGGCCATTTACCCTATATTTGTAACCTAAATAAGGTTAAACCAGATTTTGTGCAGCTTAAAACGATATTATCTAATAAATTAAAAATTACATACCGCGTGATTTTTTAAAAACAAACAGGTTATTAGACACTTTCAACTTGACAGGCCTAAACGAGGATGTTTCAAAATTTCGCTCTGTATTAATTTACCCGTTGTGTTATTGGGTTTGTTAATCTTTATACAGAGTAGGACAATTTGATATAAGTATGTATAATCAAATTATTAGTGAATCATGTGCTATGTAATTTCGAAAAAAATTATTGTGGAAATCTTTCATTATGATACCTCGGTCGCGCTTTAATGATTATACACCATTATCATATTAATTTCTTCTCTTATGCGATTTTTTACGCATTAATTATATTTAAAAATGCCTAATTAATTGAACTAGGCTAATTTTACATTTTACAATTAGTTGTCGCATTTTTTAGTTTCAAATTTAACATATTATAAATATAAATGTAATTTTTAGTTTAAATTTTAAATAAAACAACTACGTACTTGTATGAAAAAAAACGAAATATCTGTATTTGGTGTATGTTACACCAAAGCACTCGCATACAATGCACTGACCGTGAGGCAGTATATTATTGTATTGTTCTGCAATAATAATAGAATTAGAATTTTATTAAGCTTTATCGATTTTCCTTAATATTAAATATATAATTCTTTTGTTATAAAAATTCTGTTTGATTAATCAGTTTGTCGGTTACCTTTTTTAAAAGTTCTTATCGCTACATCCCAATTCAAAAATAGGAGGAGTAATTCAAAGAATACGCGTAAAACTCGGTTCCCTATTGGTTATTACCTTGAAAATATCCAATAGGACATCGGCTTTGCGCGCGCGTTATTTAAATCGCTCCTTCTTTTTTAATATCGAGAATAATTAAATTGACTGCGTCACCTATTAATCTTAATGTCATTTTATCAATTTTTTTAAATCCAGGGTTTATCGTAATTCTTAATAAATTCTAACAGCATTGCCCATGATGAAGTAGTTCGATCCAATTATGAAGAATTATTGTCCCCACATTTTGATATTCACTGTAGACTGTTTACTCTTTCAAGCTTATTTAATGCGATAAAGAGTTGTAAATTTGATTATGACGTTCATAAATATATAATTATATATGCTGTGTTAATAAATTATTTTTTTAAATGTCCCATAGAAAAAAAATTACAAATAATCTGCATTCTGTTATCTTGTAACTAATTTTATTTAAAAATTTAATAATAAAAGTTGTTAAATTTTTGTAAAAAAAAATTATTTGTAATTACCGTACATACGTTAACAAATAGTGATCATTTTAATTTATCTGAATGAGGATTGCATAGATAAAATATAAACAGTAATTATGAAAATATATGGAAAAACATGAGTTTGTTCTTACAGTAACTTTGAGTCAAATAGCGGCTTGGCAAGTTCGGTTAGCTCAGCGCATATAGTTTCTTGATCTAGTTGCCGTATTTGCCCTTTAAATTAGAGTTTTGCGGCATGTAGAGATTTAACTTTATAAAAACTTAAAATTCAACTAAATTTCATTGTCATTGCTAAACGTCACAAATTGTACTTTGATTGACTAGTACGATCGCTTGCCGTACAAGCCGAGGTCACAGTCCAAGTGAAATTATAATTCTGTTGGCCCATTTGAACGATTTGTAAAGAATGGTTAAGAATCTGAAAGAATGAAAATGTATTTTCTTATTTTTATTAATTTGATTGTATTTCGTGTTAGTCTATGGTGCACCACCTTCCCTTATCATAAATAATTACACGATTAACCTGAATAAAGGAGCTCTTAGCCCATAAAAGCCGGAAATGTCGAGAAGGATGCACAATTGTTAATGTGTTGACATTTGTTTATTCGGGGTGCTTAAGGAGCGTATTCTAGACGTTAACTCAAAACGTTCTAATAATTTTTTTCCTAAAATGTTTCCTAAGAAAGATTCATCGTTCTAAAGATGGCGCCAAAAAACCGCATTTCCCCCATAGCTTTTTTATGCTTCGAAATTTTCGAGAAAAACATTTTTGTAAATGATTATCGCTAAAGTGGTGTTCTAATTTTGGCTTATTTGTTAACCAGAAACAATAAAAAAGTCAAAATGAAAATCAAATTTATTGAACGATAACAAAACAAAATTAACATAAACGAAACTACAGTAAATGTTCAAAATGACTGCCTTCTGAGAGATCTTTGTACCCTTCGCAAACCCCTAGCGTGTTGCGAATTTGGTTAAAGTCATCTTCAATACGAAGATCATTTATGCTGTTGACAGGCCTCATAAATAGAGATCCAGGTGATCTGGCAGGGCATAGAATAAGTCTTCCTCATCCTATCCACTGCTCAGGTAACGTGTTGCCTATAAATTCTCTCGCCGTTGTACTGAAATGTACCGGTGCATCGTCGTGTATAAACCACATTTGTAGTCTTCTTGTTATTGGAACATCTTCGAGCAGGAGAGATAAATCGTTTTTCAATAATTACAGCATAAAAGGACCTATTATCCTCTCCTCCATCATTGGATGAAAACCGTTGCCGGTGTCTTAATCGAATAATAGCCCCAGGATTTTCATGTTGCCATCGATGAAGTTGTGATAATTAATTTCGTTTCAGGTAAAACTTGCCTCATTAGTAAACAACACTTCTGTAGCACCAATTGTAAAATCCTACTCTTGACACAAAATCCGCTCCAAGAAGCCCTTTGGCAATGGTATGGGTAGAGTTGATTAAATTGTATAGTTCGCCAGTTAGTTATGCGATTTACACCCTCCACCAAAGCAAGTTGTCTAGTACTTACAGTAGGGTCTTCTTCAATTTGCTTAAGCACATGCTCTTCTAGGGCAGGGTTTTGTATTAGGCTGCTCTGATAACACATTCCACTGTTCCTGGATTTAAATATCATGTTTCCCTTAGTACCGGTTGTACAATCTCCAGTTAAATTTATCCTCCAGATATTTTCTACGGAAACCTACCAGTTAAATTTAACTGGATATTATAAATTTGGTCCTTGTCACGCATGAATTTTTTGAAATAGTTTTTCCAGATAGTTGTGTCAGGAAAATGCGTTGCATAAATCGCATTGCTTCAGCCCGGTTACAGTTTGCAAGACTACGTTAAATACAAGCCTACCATTTTTGCATTTGAAAAATTCGCCATTTTTAAAAATGATTACAAACCACCAATCAATAATAATTTCACAACAAACGACAAAAACAACAGTAAACCAATAGAAATTACACACAAACTAAGACCAATAATTGAATTAATATCACTTGTCAGCAGATTGTCTTGCTTAAAAAGATACTTAGATTATATAAAGACTCTCAACAAGATTAAATTTTAATATATAAGCTAACGTTTTCGTAATTGTGTGGAATAAATTTTTTCGTGTATTGTAATTCTTAATTTTTTCTGATGTCACTATTTTATTAAATTTCAATTGTCGTTGATTGTGTCCAACGAATAAAGAATACTAAGGAAGCGCCCTAAACATGTAAAGTTGTATCTAAATTGACCAACCATAATGGCGGCGTTAGCATGTTGAGCGCATGCATTAAAAACCTCAAATTAATGTTTACTATTCTATTATTAGCGTGAGTACTCAAAATTAATAACAAATCGCAATTAAAGTATATATAAATAAACATTATGCGGTAAGAAAATTTTGACTTTAAATAGCATTTATTTTAAATGTAATGATAGTGCAATGGTTAGCACGTTGGAGTATCTATCCAAAAATCCTGGCTTCAAATCCCGGCCAAGGAAAATTTTTAGATATTTGTGCCTTTTCCGATTTTGTAAATTTCATTAATTCATATTTATCCTTACTACGGATCTTAGTAGTTTTAAGTCGTATATTTCTATATTTGAATTATACACAACCTCTTCAAATATTAATGAATAATTTGCAATATACAGCAGCAATATGCATTATTAAGTACAGTAAGCAAATAAATTCAAAACACTTAATTATCACTTAATTATTCAGTAACCTAATAATGAACAATATAAAAACATAACTGTGAAACGATAATCCCGGCGATTTTTTAGCACTTCTGTTAGTGCAACCGTAAGGACTCTTTCACACACAACGGTTTTGTCTGTAAGAAAAATATAGCAGTTTTCACACAGTACGGTTACTGTCCCGTGTGATAGCTGCACATTTTCGTAATCTACTGCGACAAACGCACGGAAAAGAAACCGTACGGATTTTTTTCGTACGGACAAAACTATTGTGTGTGACAGTGACCTAAGTTGCACATCCAACCATGATTTTCACTAAATTATAAATAAATATCCTCAAAATTACATAAACAATTAACGAAAACTTCTACGATTTGACACTTTAACTGTGTGCTAATAAAGATGGCGTCTACCACAGGTAGTGTTTCAAAACTGGATATACGCGTACCGTAAGTTCAATAGCTAGAGGCACTTCCTTAGTATTCCTTATTTATTAATTGTGACATATATCTTGTTAATCAAATAAATAATTTTGACATTACAATTAAAAAGTTTTTGAAAATTATTGGAGGCGTTTTCGTTGGAGACGGTGTTGTAATGGATCCACTAAATTTTTGCCTTTTGTTTGTTTATTTGTAATTGTTGACTTAATTTTCTCGCAAAAATTCAAAAATTGGAAAATACTGTTCTAACAAAAGAGCGTTTTTCTCGAAAACGTTACCCTGAGCTACTTGACACAAGAGTATCTTTTTTTTTGGTAAAAATATTTCTGTTTACGATTTTGATATTAAAATTGGCTAATTTAGAAGCACAAAAGAGTTGTGGGGAAAAATGGATGTTGTATACTTCCCCATAACCGACGCCTATGAGTATTTTCAAATTTTAATTTTGAAGATTGCAGATAGTTAATCGGTCACGTTAAATAGCTATGATCGAAAAAGCTGTTTTTTGGCACAATCTTTAGATAGGTGTAGTTTTCTTAAGAAGCATTTTAGAAAAAAAATTATTAGAACTTCCGTCTGCTTAAATAGCGGCCCGAACTTCTGTGACACTCTGTATATGTACAGTAATTTTCATTGTTATTGTTTTGTAAATTATTTTCCAAGTTGATTTTAATTTTCTTTTTGTGGTTAAGTTATTTATCATTTATTATTGTCAACATTAACGCTAACTCTAGAAAATATATTAAAATCAGACGATATTTAGATTCTTTTCAGTAAAACGTCTGAAAGTTGGTATCAGTTCTAAATAATTTGAAAGCGTTAGTCAACAGCGTAAACTTCGCCATTACTTTAATCGGATGATTCGAATGACTGTGCTTACAAAAGATAAGCTTCAATTATCATACGAGTTAAGATTAGCATGAAAATTAATTCAATTTTTTCATTACATTACTTTTTTTTGGTTATCAAAAATTCTCTACTTTGACGCTTGAAAATTTTAACCTAGAAAATACTCGATGGTTATGGAAGAATGTAGAATTACTAAGAACCCTATATAATTTTATCACCAATGCAAGTAAACAAAAATAAAACCAAATACTAGTATTATAATACGAGATATTTCGATTAGTTTTAGATAAATTAACCAGTATTATAATAAGAAAAATCTGGTGTAAGACAACATACGACTTTTTCTTACTTACTATAGATTCGCAAATAATGTTCACAAATTACAGTGATCACCCATCCAAATTACTATACACTTAAAACGCTGCTTACCTCAGGAGATTTTCATTGAACACTCGCTTCAACGAATTTTCTCAGAGAAACCGATTAGTTCGTGTAAAAGAGCATAAAAGGCGTAAGAAACTAGCAAGTTTTCAAAAAATCGTTAGAGCCGTTTTCGAGAAAATCGCGAGAAGTCAAAAAATGACAAGAATAAAGTGTTATTTTCAGTTATCCGATTTTAATCAAAATGTTACGGTTGCATGACCGGATGGCTGCAAACTGAAATATAAAATTTTGCTATTCTACGCCTTTTCGTTTTCGAGTTTTCCTGTTCACATCCAATGCCTAAAAACATGATTTTCATACTCAAGGGACATGAAAACGTGCATTTCCTCTAAAATTTTGTCATCGAAAATTTGAATGAAAACAATACTTTCTCCTTTGCCTATATTTCATATAGGAAAAGAGAAAGTAAAAATGGGGCCCTAAAATAAAGTTAATTATGCATTGGTGTTACTGAAAAAGAAAAACAAAGAACCAAGTACTTTGTGGAGTATTTGAAAGTGCACGATGGTCACCTCCCATCTTCGCAGTTTTTCCTTATTTAATTTCTGTGAACTAGAATTCCAAAACTTTTTTCTAAAAATAAAAATATTTATAACAATGAGGTGTCACGCATTTATTTAAATGAACTTTTCATGATTACGCAATTAACTGCCCATTTAACGAATGTTCCGTGTAAGTAAAATAATTTTAACATTTCTGCATATTTTTTAATTTTAATTTCAGACACTCCATAAAATTAACATTTATAAATAATAAAGAACTTAAAGTACATATAATTAACTAATTGTAAGGTTATTCGTTGGACCATGTTTTATTAATCAATAAATATAATCTTTCAATTGAGACATTACTACGCGGCAAATATAGATATAGAATAACTCGTGCAGTTATTGAACCAACGAATAAAGAATACTATTGAAACGTCAATTAATGTAAATAAATTGCGAAAATAAATCGAATGTCACTGTAAAGCAAGGCTTAAAACGAAAAATTGGCGAAATAAATATTTTTTGTTATGATTAATGCAAAACGGGACAAAGTATAAACTGTCCCACCCAACGAATAAAGAATACTAAGGATACGCCTCTAACTATCAAACGTACGGTGCTAGACGCCATCTTTGTCGGTACACAGTTAAAGTGTCAAATCGTGGAAGCTTTTGTTAATTGTGTGAGTAATGTTGGGGATATTTATTTACAAGTTAGTGGAAATCATGATTGGATGTGCAACTTACGGTTGCACTCATAGAAGTGCTAAAAATTGCCAGTATTATCGTTTCACATGTATGTTTTTATGTTGTTCATTGTTAGGTTACCGAATAATATCGTTAATATTTGCTTATATTTGATACTGAAAAATGTTTTAAATTGATTTGCTTACCGCATATGCATAATAACGTATTTTGCTGCATATTTCATAATGTTCAATTGATTATATTTAAAATAAAAACTCTTTAGCCAAAATTTTCTTATCGCGTAATATTTGTATGTGTGCCCATAGGCGTGCATACTTTAATTTGTTGCGATTTGTTATTAATTTTGAGTACGCACCCCAATGATAGAACAGTAAACATAAATTCGACGTTTTTAATACATGCGCACAATATACTAACACCGCCACTATGGTCGGTCAATTTGGATACAACTACGTGTTTAGGGAGCTTCTTTAGTATTATTTATTCGTTGGTCCTGCATAAATCGGGGCGTCTAATGACTTTATTGCAGACGACATCAAGTAACGTGAACAAGGCTTTTTGTCAAACCTTCACCGTAGATTCACCGTATGTAAGTTCTTTGATGTTTTTAAGCGCCCTAAACAATTATTAGTATATAATGTTTAGTTGGCTAGATGAGTAATTATAAAATGATACGAAATATCGAACGATCAAAAAGGTTATTGTGTGACGTTTCAATATGATTTACCTAAGTGCACAGATAATTAAAGAATTTATATTTGTTCTGCCGGGAACAAATCAGTCGTGTGGGTCAGGTTCGTGGTTAGGATCTGCGGTTAACTTGTATGAACGCAGTTGTATTAGTTCCCTTTGATTCCGGGTCGGCATTCCTGTGGAATAACCATTTGTTAAAGGGCGTCATTTAACGATCTTACATACTCTCGCATTCTAACATGAAACGAACTTTTACGGTAATTATTTTCTAGTATGTCTTGAAATAATAAGAATGGATCTATTTACAAAACGGTTTATTAAAATAATAAATGAAGGAAAATAAATGAAAATTCAATTACACAAGGCTCGTTTGAAATATTGGTAACTTGATCTTATTAATTCAAATAACATAAATCTGAGAATTCCACAAATAATTCGAAGACAGGTCGTCTTAGGTAACCGGAAGTGATTCAGTCAACTAAGGTATCGCGTCATTGTGATATCGACGAGGCGTGGTCCCTCGCTTGTAGCTTTAACACCTACTCGTGCTTTGGACCCGATAGCTTTAATAAACCTTGGATCGCTAACATAACCGTATCGCTCGGGAGCGAGGTTGCGTACGTAATTTTACGGCGGAAGGTCGGAGCTAGTGTTTTAGGAGCGATACCTCACAGCATGCGTGACCGAGGCCACTTGGTGCGATGAGGCGTCGCCCGTAGATTGCGGGGTAATAGGGAATTTGCAATCAGAGTACCTGCGGTCCCGCTGTCATCGAATTTGAACCATAGCCTAGCAATTTATTCACATTCGGCTAAGGGTCATCTGACTACGGAAGCGGAATGAACAATGTCTGTAGAGCTACGTTGCTCAGCAACACAAGGGTTACAGAGGTTAAACTGGTTTAGGAATTGTGCTGACCCTGCTACAAAGCAACGCAGGTCGATTCGAATCTAGACTTCGGCGGTGAAGAATCTTTTCCGTCGGTTAACTAAGCTGATTCTCTCGGACCTATGTCCATAACGGCGGTCTGGATTTTTATAGCTACAGGAGACTGACTCAACGTTACGTGAATATCACGACGTATCAATATACAAAAATGCTTAACCTTTCGGAGAAGTTACCAGCGGTCCGGTATGAATTCCTTAGGACAAAGTCTTGTGGTGAGTCTCATACGAAGACTGTCATCTGCAATGGAAATGCTGTCCTTTTATAGTTAACTGGTGACGATTTTCTCGGTCTACTATTTTATCGGTATTGATAACAATTCATTGTCCTGTGTTTGTATATTTACATTGTGCAATATTGCGTAGTTTTGATCAATGGCTTTACATTAATTAATTCTTAACTAAATCTTCCTAGATTGTTTCTTTATTAGTTTTACAGGTTATCGAAACAATCTATAGTTAATTGGGACGGTTATTGTCAAGTTAAATATTTCGTAATGTCATGCAATATCTGTTTTAATTAATTTGTACTCTATATAGGTATTATTGGTTCGTTTACTTAATATGGTTATCATGTAAATGGACTAATACTTATTTACATATCTGTTTTATCAAAATAAGTCACTCCCGCACGGTTTTAAAGACAAAGTTTATCACGTCTTTCTAAATGTCTTAATAATTAAGCTTCCGGTATTTCATAATTACCCTGATAATGAGAACACGCGTGAATTGTTGTAATTCTAAATTCCCGTTTTACGTTATCACTACGTTTCCTAAGAAACATTACAATTGTCTATTTAAATTTGGTGCCAATTATATATTTTTCTAAAGGTGACCGCATAAATGAGTTTAGTGACGAATCGTGCGGCAATTACCGGTTTATTAACTTGAAACTGGACTGAAAAATAGATAATATTGTGTAAACCGTTTCAGAAAAAAAAATAATTCAGAAAGATACCATTTTATTGGACCATCACTTCTAGATTTTACAAAAAAATTTAAAATATTAATTTTTTGATTGGTTTCTCTCCCGTATAATTACATAAATGATAACAATAAGAACATTGGAAAGACTGTTTGTCCACATTGAAAACATTTTTATGGTTTCTTTTGCGATTGAATTCGTATTGGCACCTATGAATACTTCTGTAATCACAGTAAAATCAGTTGAATTGATCGAGGATTTGTTTCCATATACTTACAATGATCCTGCATTTGTATTTGAATCTAATTCTTCTACTTTTTTTTAACGTCAAAGTTGTAATCTTCAAAGGATTACAAATTTTACATAGAAGGAAAGTTTCATCAAGTTTCACTTTACTTGTATAATGTTTATTATATTAGGTATCAAGACAATTTAGTGATAACCGTGAATACTGTTAATACAATAAGGATAATGCATAAACTTGCCGATTCAGAGCAACATGTGTACAATTTGTTGCGAAGTGATAATTTATTCGCAATCGATACATTCGAATCTATGCAAATCGTACGTAAATTTTTCTTAACTGATCCCATCTTCATTATGTCTAGCACTTCAAAAATTGCCTTTAGTAATAAAACATTCTTGCTCTATGTGAATGGCATACGTGAATTATGAATAAATATTAAAAATTGAAAATTCCATATAAGCTATTGTATTATTATTATTATTAAATGAATTTATTTAACACGTTTAATAAAGGAAAAAGTTCACCAAAATTATACTTTACGCTTTTTCACTTAACCTTTAAAGTATTGACAATAAATGGTCGTTTAAGACATACACAAATTTAACAGTTTAATTGATAATTCTAGATGCTTATCAATTGCCATGAAATGTTTGTAATTGTCAAAAGACTGGGAGGATTTTTGAAATCTTGTTCGGTCTTCCAGGTGACGGAAATACTTGTTGCAGTTGTATAAATAAAACGATATTGTTTTTGATATAATATATAGAAACAATATCGTTTGAATTGTACCATTAAATATAGTAAGAAGTCCGTTGAGAGAACTTTTACCATTCTGTAGGAAAAAGTTTGTATTATGCCTCTAAGCCTAACAATTGAATGATGAATATCTGTCCTGTATCTGATATGGTTATAGAGATAAGGAGGACATTTGTAAAATAAAATTATATTTGGCTAATTCCGAAAAATTAGTCTCAAACAAGCATTTGGAACTTTGAATACGATAACAGTGTATATTATCTGAACAAGTATCATAAACGACGTCTCCATAATTAAAGTGAGACAATACGATTCGCAAAGCATATGTTATAATTTTACAAATTGACGAATGGAGTAAATACGCTTTCAATTACAGCAAGCCCTAAATCCTAAATCCGCAACAATAAGACTCAAATGTTTATGCCGAAAATTAACAGAAATATGTTTACCTTGTATCTTAATAGATAACAGGTTTACAATTTCATATGTTTGCTTCTGCCAAATAATAAAAAAATGATTTGTCTGGATTTATATGTAACATATTTTTCAAATATTTTAATTTTCTAAATCACTGTTTTAGCAGCAAATTAACTCTTATCGATATTTAGGCGATTATTGTCAGGTTAAAAGTGTAATATAAAGCCGCACTAAGAAAAAGCAATGCCCCTAAATTCGAGCCCTGTGGAACACCACTGAGTACAATGCGACTATACGGAGTTGTTTCTGGTAAGGTTAATCGTTGACGTCTATCAAGTAGTGGTCGTTTATTAAATGAAGGATAGCTATAAGAATTTCATGATTGAATGTACCAAAGAGCTAGAAATTTATTTTCATCAACTGCTGTACATACGTCATCTAGGATATTCTGTAGGGCCGTCAAAATACTCACGAGCGTCGTATACGTTTTTTCCATCTAATCAGAGAGGTTCTAAGCTGCATAATACCTATAAATGCATTTTCTACAGTTTAATGTTTTAAAATTTGTTTTATTTATTAATTTTGAGTTTTATAATTGATTGATTGTTGATTTTTTTCTGTTAGACCTCTTTTAGTTCATTAAAATACGAATTTATTTATTTAAAAGATGGACCAACAGAGTTTCGGAAAGGAAGCAAAACTAAAATCATAATATTGCAATGCGTCGCGCAGTAAAGAATATTTAGTATGTTACTTAAAACTCATATTCCTTCAAACCTAATGTTTTAAGTTTTAATAGGGTAGAATTATATGTACTTACATACTTGTTTCAAATTTGGAAAATTAGGTCATCATGTACATTTTAATTCTAGGCACTTACCAAAGATTTAAGTATTTAATACTCTTGACCTACCTTATGCTCATAGTTTGATCTAAAACTTAATATTAAACAGAAAGATAAAAGCTCACTGGGCAGCATTATTCGCGTTGCACGTTATATGATAATTTTCTAATTTAAACTCAATCTCTACGCCATTGAATAAAAATAGAAAAGAACGAGTTTCGTCTGACAGTTTAGGTGTCATCCGTATAAGCAACGCTAATAATTCAGTGACCATAATCAAACTGCGATTTTGACGCCGAAATGGTAAATACATAAACCTAATGAATCTAGGAACTTTATAAAGAATGAATTTGACGTCAACTGGTAGCTTGATGCGGTTACATAGAACTTGACCTTATATTGATAATAAATATTTTTGGTGTATTCAAGTAAAACGACTAATTATGGATATAAATATGCAATTAATGGTTGAATAGATTTACAGATATGAAAAAATGCAAACAGAAATGTTTACATAAAATTGTCTCAGTGTTCCTTTTTAAAATAAAACTAACATATAGCGGAGACGTCGCTGCTTAATAATAATGTAGATATTTTGGTTCCTCCACTGGATATTTACAAATAAATAGGTTTGCGTTTCCTCAAATATATTCGGCAAACTGCGCTTAGTATTGCAAATATTCGATATCTTTTAATGCCAATCCCGTATAGTACAATTTTATTAATAAAAGCAACGTGTAAATAATTCGATTTAATATAATTGCTAGCATTCATCTTGTTATCTCTTTATTAAATTGAAATTTAATTCAGAAATCTGTTTGCTAAAAGTTCTTTTTTAATATTTAAAAACGTTGATTCTTTTAAAATCTCGTAATCTAAAAATAAATAATTAACCCACTTGATATTATGGCAATGCAAAGAAATCTTGCGTTTTCTATGTCACAAAATTTTAAAAACTTAGCTAATTATAAAACTGGCCATTGTTTGAAAGAATTAATCACTTGCTGAAAGAACGTTTGTTTAAGTCGTTTCATTTGTTATCTTGGTGGTCGTTATTTGTCAGAAATTGTTTAGAAATATGTATGATTTACTTTGCGCCGTATGTATTTGTGCGTGTAATGCTGATTTAATTCTGATTTTATAAATACTGATATGTTATCAGTTCGTTTCATTTAGTGTTGCATTAATTAATAACGATTTGTTCGACAATTCTTACGTTTTAGTAGAAAACAATGGAAAGCCAAATGATTCCCGCCTCTAAAGTAATTAAGCAAAGTGAGTTACGATAACCATTTTCACTTTAAATATCAAAAAGATAAGAAATGAATAATCACGCATATACAGAGCGGTTCTAATTTAGGTCATCCTCATCCCACAATTTACTAGCAATCAGTATACTTCAGCCCTATATCCTGGCAAACTCAAGACTCATACGAATTGATGATATATAGGGAAGGTCGTAACAAACCTCGCTCGACTTTCAGCTCATTCAAATCCAGTAACTGCATACCAAAGAGCCTTATGCTTTCACTGTTAAGGTAAGATCTGGTAACATCCAAAAAATACTTTGGCAACAAGAAGAAGTCAGTGTCGCCCCAATTTCCCGATTGAGACAACCTTGCAGGATGCAAACGCTTAACTGTCGTATATCCACGACCTTTTCTCTCCATTGTAGTTGGTTGGCAGCGTTTCGAATTTCTCGATAATAAATTATCTGTGTTGTAATTCCAAATTAATACGTGACAAGAGCTATAAATTCAGTCAAATACCACGAGACCAAGAAAATAATGATTTCGAAATACAGCAGAAGGTTAGAAATTATCCAACCTCTTCCCGATAATGAAATTAAATGTCGGGTTGTCGTATGTGCGATAAAACGAATGCGTTCATCAGCGCATTTGGGCTTTTAATTAGCCTGTGCTCTATATTGGCTGTGTAAACTGGTCTCGACTGTACCGTACTTTAAAAATTTTTAATTTATCGTTTTAAGATTATTTCATATCATGTTAAACGGATACAAATTCGATCATAATGATTGCATCTGTTTATTTTAGGTTACGGAAATTAAACTGGTGTAGCGGAAAACCATAAAAATGTCTTCCCTTAAACTGAAATATTCTTTTAGAATTATGTTTCACTGTTGTTAGATGGTACTTCAATCACTATTAATTTTTTGAAGGAGACGGCAACACGTGTAGCGCGGAAAGTGGTTTTGAGCATTTATTGCTGGCAGATTTTTCATAAAATAAACAAATACTCCTATGTATGAACGTATAATATTCACTGGTAAACTTAGCTAACAAATTTGGCTATTTTAGTCTATCAGCAGTTAACACTATAACTTATTTATTGTGCCTAGCCTACACAAAAATGTGCATTTGTGTATATCAGTCCAATATTAAAAGTAGCGTACGAGTTCGTTATGAACTGATACAATGAGATCAATGCAAGGATATATCGAAACGTATTTTATCTATGGTGGTGAACGGCGCAAATTTGTTTAATAAGTGCAGTTGCTTTTCTGTTCCGTTTAAACTCAAAACATAATCAATATTGATGAAATTTGCATATTTATAGATTAAATTGGTTGTACCAATTTGGTTTTGTTTCATCTCGAGAACTTAATGGGTTCCCAAACTACTAGAGAAACATTCGAAATAAAATGAACTGTGCTCGGTCACCCACTGGATAGATATTGAGAGATACGCAGTGTGCGTCATCGTCGCAAGTCTAGAGGGGTGGCATGGGAGGGAACAAAATGCGGGAAGGGCATGTAGTGTGTAGGCGGGAACGAAATTGCAAGTGATTACTAATTTAAAATTAAAATACAAAATGGGATTTATTCCGAGAATAAAAATGAAAACGAAAATGAAGACGTTAGATTAAATGTTTAAAATACGATCCTTCAGGTTCGATAGAACAAATAACTCTTCCTTTCATATTATGACAACCTAACATTTAATTTAATTATCAAAAAAAGTTTAGGTACTGCTAGTGTCGTATGGGAAAGCGAATGGTGGGAATATATTTGCGTAGGCATCTCTTCTCTTAGCAATCATTTTTCTGATCCGTAATCATAGATGTAGAGGAAAAGTTTTGAATAGAAATATATTACAAGTACAGCTTGTACCAAGTAAATCTAGGACGGTCAATTTTACATTCTGTAAATGTTTCAAATTAATTAATTCTGATGCGAGTGGCACAAAATTTGTTTTCAAAATACTGCATAGCTCAATAATGAAAATTTAAAGGACAATATTTTGATGTCAGGACTTGTCCTAGTTCTATTTGAAAATAATTTTTATTAAAACAATACGAAAAATATTATTTATTATCACTTAACGCGTAAATAAATTAATTAAATTGACTTGTAAAATATCTCTTGGTAAATAATTTAAATCATTGTCGCATTTTGGGCAAATTTGAAATTACGATACTGTATACCGTCTATGACTACGGACAAGCCCGACGCTCGCATTTCTATGTGTCGCTTACTTGTAACGTGTTGCAGTATTTCGAAATAATTCTTACCAGTCATGGTCTGCTCTGACTCATTATTTTCTCGATCTCACGTAGTACATTTGCGGTCAATAGAATCCGGGCACCTGTTTGACAATTCGTATCATTTTCATGAATTTTGCTAAATTAGGCTTTTAATGGCAAATTTTTATCACCATGGAAACAAACTATTTTCTATTTTATTGTACTTTAATGAAAACATCTTGTTAACAGTGTACGCAATACACAAAAAGTGGTATTCACAGAAATGTAACGCAAATTACAATGCAAAATTATCATGCTAGGTTTTTATCAACCGCAAGAGTACCGAATATTAATGGCGTATTCAGAATTCGAAAGTGCTAATTCGTTTCACATAAGAAGTTTGCCGTGAAATTTCCATTACTTGCCATGTTTTTGATTTTTTTTCTAATTATTTGTTATATTTGATTTATATACTTTATAATTGAAAGAACAATTTAAAAGTATGATAAACGGTGCCAACTTAACGATGTACTTTTTATGTGAAATAAATATTACCTAGCAACCACGCAGTGCTCACTTATGAAAATCCCAACCAATAGACAGTAACCACTTCCACATTCGTAACGTTCACAATTAACATTAAAATGACTCAAACGCTTGTTTTGGACGAACATAATATTGGTTGTGCTAAAATTTTATAAACACTAGGAGTGGCGTGATTTGGAGACCCTCTAGTCCCTCTAAATCTTTTAATAATATGTGGAGCTGTAGAATTCGGATCTTGCGCTATTTTACGCATTGATTGCTCTTATGATATTTTAAATCACAAGTTTGTGAGTTATTTGCGGCGTTGTTGCACCTTGAATCATAATCTTGACTTTATAAAACGCAAAAAATTAGGATCAATGAAAAAAGAACGAGGTTAGGCAGAAATGTCTTCGTCTTCACAGAATTATCCACAATGTCGAGCTTGTCCGAACATTCAGTTGTGAATATAAATTCTTGCGTTTATAAAATATTAATTGTTATAGATTGTGACGGCTGCTTTGGGGTCACTTTGTGGTTTGCCGAGTAACTGACAGTCGAATATGTCTAGCGTTCTTTAGGTTGTCTCGTACAACGTGTTTGCACTGTGATAGCATTTATTAGGTTATGCTAACGTTTAGTGACATTAAAGTAATTGTTGCTTTTCGAAACTATCTCATATACATTTATTTTTGTTTTATCGCCTTTACGGTACGGTACGGTACTTTGCTTTCTGTTATTCATGACTAGGATTTTCAGTGACTGCTTAATTAATTAAAATTACGCTTACGGCAGTGCTCCTACTGATTTAAATGATCACTACTTAAGTTTAAGACTTGAATCTTTATTATTTACAAAACTCAGAATTTTGTTTTCATTAAATCAACTGTAAGGATTAAAGTAATTTATTAACTGAAAATATATCAAATATTATGTACATTAATTGTTTACTAGTCTAAATTTAATGAAATCGTCATGTTTACAGTAATTTGTTTAACTATTTAAGTCGAGCGAGAAACATTCTTTGAATTCAAGATCGATTTTTGCTTTTACTCGGTAGCGAATACTGCGCAAGCGTATCGTTTACCGTTATATTTTAAAATGGCCATGAACAGCCAGTTGTATTCAATGATGTTTGCATTATCCGTTTTGTTTAACTCGTCGGTTAATAAATATTATTTGGATGAGTTAGTGTGAGGGTAATCTAAATGTTAGTTTGCTCATAGTCAACAGTTGTAATTTGCAATGTGTTCGAGTCATTGTGCATGTTTGAAAACTTTCGGGCCCCTATAGCCAGTACACATAGAATGTATTGGTAGGCTACAGGGAACTGTCTGAAATCTCACGCAACTCGATTAATTAGACATGTTTCTTCTGTAAGTGTGCTTAATGTAGTGTATACGCAACAAGCAAGTGTGCGGAATTATTATTCCAACTTCGAATGAAATACATGACGGTAAGTGTAAACATTATTTTATTGCGGTAGTTTGCTGTCAGTTGCTAGATTGCTATATTTTGAATCACATTAGCTCACTAGCTTTTGGAATTAACTTACAGAAATTTACTTGGATAAGAATTACTAAAGACAATATAGAGATGGTCATAAACTATTTTAAAGATATACCATAACGGTGATTACTTCACATGAATACTTTGAGATTTTAACAACACTATGCGAAATGCTATATGCTACAATGCTGACATTGTTGTTAAATAAAATTACTGCCAGGTATCGCCGGTACACAGTAAACAATACTCTTATCCTACTTAATTATCTGTAATAATAAAATACGACTAGCCTATGTCTACGCTACTGAGATTAAAAGGATTATATTTAAAATAAACCAATATAATAAGTTAATTTATGTATTCAGGTCACAATCAGTGGTATAACAATTTCTGTTAATCAAAATATATATTCAACAAACTAGTTATTCATGGAATCCCATTAATTATAAATAATGCCTAAATTAAATCAGAGTAAAATTACATACAATATACTGCGAAGTTCCGCATACGTATTCTTAAAGTGGCTATGAAATAAAGTTGTATAACTAATAAGTGTGGGTCACTCTGTATATGCTTACTTTATAAATTTTTAAACTAACTTTGAAATCTGAGCGTCCAATACATTATAAATGATCTTCCAACTACACACAAATACGGAAAGTAAAATTAAAATTATTCAATTTCTTACTACTTTACAAAATTACAATTACAGGCAAGTATCTCTCGATTAATGTAGTAATATTTGTTCTTTTCCATAAGAATTCCTTATTACAAAAGACGGAGAGAAGGTGCTTTCGGTGTTCATTGTTAAAAACATTTTAATTAATAATAAATTAATTTACAAATTTTTTAATATGAAAGCTCTATAAGAACCAAAATTATGGATTCTGTTTAGGTTTTCAAATAAATTGTAGATAACCATGTTTCTAGCGTTAGGATTCCTATTTTTTAAAACACAAATAAAGCTAATAGTTAGGATTAGAAATTATTCAAGTAGACATAAGACATCCGTTCAAAAACAAAGGATTTGACAATGTCTAGAGGGAGAAAATATAGCTAGAATAACGAAAACTAACGGACGCAAACTAAAAAACATACACAACAAAAATTTAAATATTTGAATATCATTGGATAAATTCAAATATTACAACAAAACTCCCTACCCTCAACTGAAGTTTATAAAAAGGGTAGCAATGAGCAAATGCCCACATTTTTCTACTACAAGGTAGCGTCGAATGTAAAATAAAGTGATCACTGCGAATAAAGTGCAACCAGAACCACAAGGTAACAGCTTGATTTAAGAATTTACCGAATAATATTACAATCAGAATTAAATCTTTACCTGTTTTAAAACTTAATTCAAAACAACAATATTTACCAATAAATAATACAAATAGATTAAAAATCGAGCAAATTTTAATAATCAGATTAATGCCAACAATTAGCTAATAAAAGTGTAGCCGTTCATGTTAATTTAAATAAATTATTAATTAACCAACATTTTAACAAGACAGATGGCGATCGACATCAAATGGAGGCCGAATAATGATAATTTTTGGGTTACCGCTTTTTCCGTGAATCGGTATTCTAAAATTAAGAACAGCACAAACTGCGGGTCACAAAACGTAAAAGAACGGGGTTCTTGAATTAAAAATTTAATGACGCTAAACCGTTTGTTTAAAATAAAAGTCTTTCAAACATCAACGCGTTGTAGTATTGAATGAACAACGGAAAAATATATAGAAAATGTTTTATTAATCCATTAGTATTTCAAAAAAAAACGCTTTTTACCGCTAACAATACGAGTTAAATATCACGAATACAAAATATGTTTTCTATCTAACAGACTTGGGAATTCACCGAGTCAATAGAAACTTTACTAACTAAATATATTGGGTTAAACCAATTTCGAAGACTTTGAGGAATTTATGACATTCGTTAACACAAGATTTCATAGCGAAACTAAAATCATTTAAATGACAATTTAAATAAACTCATATTTATGAAATAAGGATTTCTCCAGGCTTAAAATAAAGATACAATAATCAAAAATTTAAATCAGTATTTCTAATTAAAAGTTTTAAAGGTAATATCTTTTAGATACGGGATGTTTTCAAAAAGTTGATATACGTAGTTGATAAAAATATCAATTATTTTGACGGAATAACTTTCGTATGTGTTTAAATCCAGAGTGGACTTACAAATAAAAGGCGTTTTACATTGACCAACTGAATGTGTAAGAACTGAAGGAGGTTCGACGCATTATTAATGTTTACATAGGCAAGTACAAGTATATCTTGCTGAAATGTTCATTGTTAGTACGAATTAAATACTACTTTTCTGAAAGTTTCGTTAAAATTTATCAAAATGTAATGGGTGTTCATTTACTTATGACTCGTTTCTATTGAATAACAAAGTGTAACACTTTCTCTTAAATATGAATTTGGTATCAAAATTTGTTAAACATTTAAAATATTTTACCTACTATATGTGCCAAACACCATAATGGCATGACTCTGCAAATTTCATAATTTATTTACGGGTAACCCCAATTTTGTTATATAAGCAAAACTAAATAATACAGTGAACAGCAGTAATAATTTATTAAAATAATATGTGCGGGTAAAGGATTATTTTTATATCGTTGGTTTGAAACTCGCATTACGTCACGAATTAACGATTCAAAAAATTAAACGTCATAACAAAAACTTGATTTCTGCGTCACCATCCACGGAGATTTTGAGTGGACTCAGGTTTCTACAAATACTCAGGCGACCTATGCTGTTGGTCTGCACAGCTTGTGCTGTTAAATCGTAGCGTGAATATGCGTAACAGTTGAACTTTACAAGCCACCAAGAACCGTTTTTATTTCTGCAACTTCGAATTTATTGTACTAATTTGATTAAATGATTGTTTAAATAAAAGAATTGCATTAATTACATTGGATAAAGTAAAATTACACATACTTGGACTGTGTAGGTTAGCGGACAAGCCTCCTCAGCGTCTGTAGGAGCTTTAACGTGGTAACATTTGATAATTTGCACAAACTAAAGATGGTCTAATGTAAGGCAATAAATGAAATCAATATAATTTAACAAGCTCTTTGTGAACACATCTGAAATTTTTTTTTATCTAATTAAAAAAACTAAATTTTCGCGTAAAACGATCATGGATATGCTTTACTATGAAACGTATTTAAAAAGATAAATACCACTTTATTTCTGTTTCCATAGTATCAAATTATATTTACTTTTAATATACTTTTTTGAGTGGAAGGTCGCCAGTTGTTTTAATAAAAAATAGTCGAACGTATTCTTTTAAATCGTCTGAATTAGCATCTACTAACACTTGCTCATTAATTATAAATATTTATGAATTAAGTATTATAAAATGTATTTGATAAATATCTAAATGATCTTTGGATTTCTTCAGGAATAAAGGTCATAAATTCTAGTGTTATATTAAAAAGAGGAAAAGATATTTCATATTTTAATATTTTGTCTTCCTTATTTTGATGACATGATTATTTGAACGTTTCGAGTTACAAACCCGACTTCAGTAAAAATTTTAAAATATTGTAATAATTTTAAAGTGAAAACATCAGTAGTAGTAATATAACAATTAAAAATTATAAAATATCAAAAGAGAAAAAAAAATTGATGAATTATTCATATATTAAAAACAAACATTATTATTAAATGTACTAATTTTCGGGAGGTTCATTATTTATATGAGGATAAAATTTCAGAAACATAATGTTTAACATAATTATAATGAGAATAATTATATATTTTTGTTAAACCAACGTGCAGCACGATGTAGGAAGCTAATGTTTGTTTTTAATATATGAATATTTCATCAATTTTTTTTTCTCTTTTAATATTTTATAATTTTTAATTGTTATACTACTACTACTGATGTTTTCACTTTAAAATTATTACAATATTTGAAAACTTTTGCTGAAAAAGGGTTTGTAACCCGAAACGTTTAAATAATCATGTCATCAAAATAAAGAAAACAAAATATTAAAATATGAAATATTTTTTTAATATAACACTAAAATTTATGGCCTTTATTCCTGAAGAAATCCAAAGATCATCATAAAAAAAACCAAAATCAAACAATCTTGTAATTTTCTATATAATTTATAAATATCTAAACTTGATGTATGTTTTAGTTTTAGTAGGTGTGTATAAAATTGAAGTCTGTTTGTTCCACTTTAATATGTATGAAAAGATATTTATGACTGCAAACAAATTACATCAAATTTGTATGAAATTAATTGAATATTTAGATTTTGAACTATTTTCACAAAATTTAAATTATGTACAAACAATCGATTGCAAATATTAACAATATTTACCAAAAACAATTTAAAATTGTGTTAAAACGGTTTAAAGCAATGTAGAACTTTTTTAAAAGTGAAACTTAATAAAACTTGCAAAATTAAAACACTACTAGAAATTTTAAGGACAAAAATCAAATCTTTATTTTAAACAGTAATTAGCGTATCAATTCATTTGCGGATATTTACTAATAATCAGATGAGAACATTCATTAATAGTGCTCTTAAATCGTATACGTCATACACTGACTAAAGATGTACAGTCAGCCAGTCGTTTCTTGTTGTACATTGTAGACCATGTTAAAAAGGAGGGACGGGCTGAAAACTTGAATTGCAAATATTTCGAAACCTATGCAATTTAAACATGGTTTGTAAGCGTTTTTATCATGCATATCGAGATGTATCTGCTGTTAAAGTAATGCCCGGACAGTTTATTGTTTATTAAGCCATATAAATATTAAAAAAATGTTAATACATGTAATTTATAATTCGTTTCTTAGTAATCTGAGCAAATGCGAGTTGGCACTTAATTGTTAGTTCGTTTTTACGCCGAAGCTTCAAGATGAGGAAATTCTTTAACCTCATGGCTACAGCTACTATGGAAATTTCACTATGGCTACTAGAGTTTATCCGAACCTGTAGGTGGATTAAAATTTTTAATGTGCCAAATATCACATTGACGCGGGGCCTACAATTGACTTCCCTATTCAAGAAGAATGCATCCTTTAGGCGCAGAGGCAAACATGGCACTATACAATCGACGTTCGCGTACAGTTTATTGCAATACCACTTACAAAATCCTTTAAGCGGGCTGTTCAATTTTATTCTTTTTCCACATCGGCAGTAGCGTTACCAACCGACGTGCGCTATAATAAATCTGGCGCAGTTATAACTATGGTGGTTACATAAACGTAGTCTACGATAGTGGCATACGTTGATTGAGAAACTATCCTAGTTTACATCGACCATTTGATATGCGTATCAGGTACTACATTTTTGATACCGTTGATGTAAATAGCAACAATTAGTTTAATATATATATATATATATATATATATATATATATATATATATATATATATATATATAT
>JAHWXV010229629.1:0-11796 GCA_024586415.1 Phrixothrix hirtus | reverse complement strand
GAAACTAGTACCTGAATTGACTCATATTTGAAATCTTACTTCATATGAATGTCATTTTCTGACGAGCCTTATTCTTTCGTGATTACGACTGTATGTACGTACACACATATACATACATACATACATACACACTTACCGCAATTATTTTATAATGGAAAACATTGTATGCCCATGAACAAAAATAACGTCATGAAATTTAATTAAAAAAATGTCTTGGTATACGAAAATTTAAAAACTCTGTAGGAGTATTGCAGTCTTATTTTTCATTCTTGAGAAAAGTTTCTTAGGGAAAACTTAAGAGTTACATATGCCAAGATATGGAATTAAATTTGACAAAATAAATTGCGCCAATTGCCATTAAACGTAATTCCAAAAGTCTTTCTCAATTCTAGCAAAGCGCCTGAAATATTTCCTAGAGCATGCAACAGGCTTGGCGTCTTTTTCATAAATATTGAAATTTGCACTAACAAAAATGTCAAAGTTTCTACAATACCAAAGAAACTTTATAAAAAATAATAAAAATTTATGCCAAAATATTTTTGCATGCCGTGAGCGTCATTTTAAATATTAATGCAGGATTTCCATCTACAATATTGTACGGCAATATTCTATATATATAGTAAATAGTTTAAATTTAGGAATAATTGTTTTGATTATTCGTTATTATTATTAGATAGTTAATAGAGCTTTATAAAAAGAGGAAAAGTAATTAAAATATAATAATTAAAAAAAGAATTTGCAACTTTGTGCAGATTAGAACTCTCGCCTGTCGAATGTTAAGCTCGGCTAATTCGGGTTTGATTATAAACGACGCACAGTTATACTTATTATGGATCTTTGGAAATATTCTTCATTTTAGTTACAATTTAGATTTTTCATTTGCCTATTCGTAATAAATTGTACTAAATATGTGATCCTATATGCATTTTATTAATAACAACAAAGCGCAGATTACATAAATACTTATAGATTTAAAAGTATACATTAAAAATTTGTCTTAATGAATAAGATACGAGATCAAGCGAATTGACCATTTTTATTAGTTTTAGGTATATTATAATATAAATAGAAACCCAATAAATAAATTGCATTTAAATTACGTTTTTGTATTCGTTAAATAACTTGATACAGTATAAAAATGGAAGTCATTTTGTCTATATCACCTGCTAAAATAAAATTTGTCTTTAAAATTTATGTATCACGTACAAGCTCACTTAGCTACGAGGTTGCCAAGTGAAGGACTTCGAGTAATCGTTAAAGTATAGCTAAAATATACGACTCTAATATATGCTGTGTAATACTAGCTGCTCTACAGAAAATGTTGTGAACTGAAATAATATATTTTTCTATATTTGGCCATAATTTAACGTTCAATCAAAATTTTGCCATTTAACGGTAGAGCGGGTTAGTATTCTGAAAAAATTAAAATTAACCATAAACCAATACCTATGTATGTTTGTATATATATATATATGGATTATCCAATCTATATCTTGAATGAATATACATAAAAAACATTGTATTCATCTAATAAATACAGTAATACCCGATTAACAGCTTGAGTAATTTTATTATCAATAAATACGCAAACTGAATCATTTTTTTGTTATATTCCCTTTAAAACTTAACCTACTGTTATTAATCTTTAACAATTTTATTACTTTATACATATAATATAGGTATACTTAGTTTTAGCCATTTTTGGGCAACTGATGGATCAGCCTTTAAACCTATGAACAACTTTGGATAGCATACCTTACTCTACATATACAATTACATAAAGATAATTTTTATTTTTCACAATGCTAGATATAGTTTTAAGATAAGGCACAATTGTCGATCAAATTTTATTTTATATATTGATTTCTATTTTGACTAATTGTTATCTGTATATTCATAAACTATAAATTGTGCTAATTTCAAGATAGATTTAGACTGTGACAATTTGAACCATATGTAAGTAACAAAACCTTTTATATTATATAATCCTATTAATTACACAATTAGTGTTTGGAGTTAATTTGAAAACCTAATGAATGTTAAGCAATTGTAATGATTTGATATATTAACAAAAAAATTATGTTCAAAGTCATATTTTTATTCTAATTTTAATTAAGGGTAGTTCAAATTAGAAGAAAGTGGATGATTTACATATTTGGATAATTATGATTTGCACAAGCGATAAGTTGTCGACTAGTCTATAAAAATAGGTGTGCTGGTGTGCATTAAAACTAAATGCCTACCTCACACATTCGACAATCAGCAGGTTTCACTTTACAAGATTAAATTTAAATTTAATAGATATAATAAATGTCATGAACATACTAAAATACCCTGTAAATTGGTAGTCTCCTTATCCCATCCGATTATTGGAGTTTTCAGTATTAGATGAAAAGTGTATTCAGTGTGAAAATTTTCCATTTTTCGCATATGAAATAGTATAACTTTATGTATAAACAAAATTTCAGATTTTCCTTTCCCATAAATTTAGTGGTGCATTTGAATATTGATTTTCTGCGTTAAACGGATCTTGTTTTCAAATTTTAAGCACTAATTCTAGCTTTAACTGTACTAATTACATTAATCTATCAGAGCTAGATCGAGTAGATTAATTAATTAATTTCATAACTATTAAACAACCATTAGACTATACATATGACAAATGTAAATCTTAATACTGAATCTTTAATAATTACTATGCAAATATTTTCGTTTGGATTATGAATTTCTCTTTTCTGAATCGTATTTCATTAAAATAAGATGTCTTCAAAAAATATTTTTATAAATTTCAATTTGCCCGTTTTAGAAAATCTATTTAAATTAAAGTGTAACTGTATATTACGGTCTAGTAAACCGAATATCTCGGTAAATTCAGAGTTAGATATTAAATCATTCGCAATTAAACTCATTTTAAGTATATATTACGTCGAAAATAACCGTAAAACCGTAAATAAAAGTCATAAAAGCGAGATGTTTACAAATGCTGTAAGCATAAAATACCAAATTATAAATTAGTAGCAGGGAAAGATAACAAATCTGTAAAATGCAAAAGGGGAAAGGAAATATATGATTTATGTTTAAAATTTAAGCAATCAAATAATATTTTTCTCGCATCTAAACGAAGGTCGAAACAGAGTTTTAGTGCAGTTAAGGCTTTATTGATAAATGAATATACGAAGGTCACTCGTAAAGTATTACAGAAAACATAAAACGTGTTAGTAATGTTAATATTGGAATAATTTCAACTTTAAACTGAATTTTTAAAAGCTATTTTAATTTTTCGTTGAAATTATGATTTTACATAAAATACAAGACCGCAAATATAATTAATTAAATGCCTAATATTTTTGAAATTTTTATTTCAGCATTACAATTCTATACTAGCTAGGGTAAATTTAAAAATATATCTTCAAAATAATTAATCTTACTCGGATTTACGGTAGCACAATTTCTTTATCAAATTTTAAGTTAATTATAAATTTCTAAACATTTACCTATCAACTGTACACGATTTATGTCAGAAATAATTAATCTAAAAATTAATTCTTTTGTGTGACTTTTAACACATAATTTGTCATATTTATAATTAGAAGCTAATTGTGATATAATTAGTATTAATTTTGTTCACAATAATTTCTCACAACATACTGCATATTACAGTAACTGTTGCAAAATACATAGGATCAGGGATAACAATCCCACACATTTTAATAGCGGGTATTTATTTATTTCTTAGTAGAATGAAGAATTTGTAGCAAGCGTTCTAATATTGATTTTTGCCAAAGAATACTTACAAATAGATAACATCTAAGCAAAAGAGCCGTTACCATGTAAGTATCACAATAATTTACCTTTAAGTTATAGTATAGCATAGAAAACTACATTTTGTCATTCTTTAATATAAACTTCTAAATTTGGCCTTTAAACAACAAATTACAATTAAAATTTGTAGACACTCGTGATAAAAAATTACTTGATTAGGGTATGTCATGTCAAGATACGTTACATAAGTGCAGAATGAAACAAAACTTTTGGATATTTAAACAGTAACAAATTTTGGTATGGTATTTTCTATGAGTAGGCTGGAGCCTAGTGCGACAAAGCTTTAGCGGCAAATTTGTGAGACATTTGTTAGTGTTTAGCTACAACATATCCAGTCTATAAGCACGGTCACATTTAATTTCATTGAATATTGAGATTGTGCAAAGTGCAAAATTCAAATAGTACTGCTCTTTGATATTATTTTGGTCTTTTCTGTACTAATCATGGAGCAGGCACCATCGTTTTGTTTTTACAGTGTAATATGTAATGCTTCGTGGTAGCCATCGTTGATCCTTCTAAAGAACTGGCGAATAGGTATAATGTGTTAGTTTCAAGTAGAGATGAAGTTATCGGACCATTTAATGTTTAATCTAAAAGATACAATGGGAGTGGAGTAAGAAATTCGAAATCATTAAAAGTTCAAACTTGTTTATTTTGCTGAAAACTTGGTTAGTTCATAACAGTAAAATGTTAAACAGTTTATGTATCAAAAATGAATGAAGGAAGAAAATAATTAAACGGATATCAACAAGGTCTTTTTTAAAATAGAAATGTGAAAAACAAAAATATGGTTTAAAGCCACAAAAAGACTTATTTTGAAAGTGCGAGAATAACAAATTACAATGTCCAGCTGTTCTAATAAAGCACAAGTAGCACTTAATACTTTTATTGAATATAACTTTGCACAAAACTGCACACATGCATACCTAAGAGTATTTATGACAAGAACTCATTAAAATTGATTGTTAACGAGAAACTTATGGATTATTTTCTACTCAATAAATGTCAGTAAAAATTTGAAGTAGACTTTTCTAAATCTAGGCGGACGTTTCAGAGAGAATAAAGAAATGGAGGAAAATCGTGAAAACTATAGTTAATGTATTGAGAAGGTAAACAAAACGTTTTTTATATTACGTACACATTATTTAGGTTTGACAGGCAGTTTTCAGATGAAGGGGTTAAAGTTTGAAAGAATATTAATCATCGTATGTACATGCGAACGCTACAAGCTCCACAAAAGGTATATTTTAAACATAAAATCTAGAGTAAACTTGCAGGGAAGGATTGATATAATACTTTTTGAACAGAATCTAAAAAAAGCACAACGTTATAAAAAACTTAGTCGTGAGTTTGATTTAAGAGGACGTAATTAAATAAAAAGCTTCACTTACAATGACAACTTTTTGATGTAATACGGGAACCCTGATAGGAATCAAGAGTTTGTTCAAGTAATGGGCTAGAAAACTCAGAAATGTATTATTAATGAAATGAAGCAGGCGAGCTTGTTATTAAATAATATTAGATTCAACCCCCGACATTTCACAAGTTGATCGACTGTTGTTTGTCATCAGATATAATAATAATAACTTTATTGACGGTATCAACCTTTGAATCTTGTATAATTACATATTGTGAATTATTTACAAAAAAAACACTAAACAAAAATAAATGAATAACAAGATCCTTAAAGTAAGCAATTCAATCAATATAATTATATAGTAAATCTAGTAAACAGTTCTAATTGACAATAAACTGAAAAAAGAGTGAAAAATATGATAAACACAAATAGTTCATATACAAACCTCGTATATTAACTTTTATTGTTATATTGATAAGGAAGGCATATAGCAGGATTAAGGTAAGTTAATACTTCAGATTTGTAATTGAATTTCTTTTAAATAAAGCCGACGATGTTCCACATAGGTTGAATCAAGTGAACTGGGAAAATTTATTGGCATAGTGTGTTGAGCGGTTAATAAAGTTGTTCTTGGCAATATTGGATACATACACTTTTTCCTTAAATAAAGATGTTGATCTCGTCAAACAATATGCAACATTAAAATCCCTAATTGACAATAAATCAGAGACGACTATTTGGCCATTTATTAATCCATGCAATGTCCATAGATCGCTGATAATTCGGCGACCACTTAGTGTATTGAAACCTAGCTCAGCACGAATTGAATCATGCTATTTTTTAATATGCTATTTATTCGTCTTCTATTCAACACAACCTAGAAATTTATTTTGAATATGTTCCGGTTGTTAACTATCCTATAATTTATATGGAGACCATATAATGGAGCCATACAAGATGACATCTGGTGACCTGTAGCACATAGTACTTCCAAACAGTTAACTGTAAAATAGTTATTGATTCTTAAAATCATTCTATTTCCTTAGGGACTTTGTGCTTACGCTTGAAGTATGAGCATTAAAATTAAATCCTTGGTCGAAAATTATGCCTAAGTCACGTATTTCAGTAATTTTATTTAAATTAGCAGAGTAAATTGTGTATTTATAAGTGATTTGACTTCTGAATTTGTAGAAATATATCGAAACGCATTTCTTGATATTTAAATATGATTGATTAGGAATACTCCATGGATAAATGTTAATTATATCTTGTTGTAGCTTAATGCAGTCATACACCGATGCAAATCATCTAAATATCTTCAGATCATCTGCATAAAGAAGAAACTTGCTATACTATATTTCTTTATAAATGGCATTAACGAGTAAAACAAAAAGGATAGGACCACAGTGTGATCCCTGAGAAACTCCCGACGTGACTAAAGTTGAAGAAGAATGAACGTTTTTAATACAATGTCCAAGTAATAATGTAAGAGAAACGAACATTATAGAATGACCGCTTCTCTTGAAAGCTTTTGAAAAATCTATATAAACAAGTTAACATGTTTATTAGTTGAAAAGTTCTTAAATTTTTTTTTCAATTATATGCATAAATAGGAAAAGTTGTCCAATACTGTCACTGAAAAGTTCAGTAATTTAGAAATCGATATGAACTACTACATGGGTCAATATTATGGTAATGTCTGATACCTATAAGGGATTGCAAGCTAGATTGAAAAAAATCAATGCTTTGAATTTGATGAAAAATTTTGCAATGTAAAATATTATGGAAGCAGTAAACCTTTTTGAGTTATTGACACAGATGGGACATACAGCACTTAATGCGGAGCAATAATTTGAGAATGGAATCTTCGTACAAGACTAGGTGTATTGTAACAAATTTTACACGTAACAGTTGATCCTTAGACTGAGATTATTTTGGTAGTATTCAAGATATATAAATTTGATACAACATGGTTTACTTAAATGAAATCTATTGCTAATTGTATCTTTACCAGCGATGATTTCTCAATAAAGCATGACTGAACGATGAATAAGGAATTAAGAGCTCTCGTTGACAACATTATCTTGTTGTTGTCTACTAATTCCAGGACAATATGTTTCCATCCTCAAGACTGTTGTTGTAGTTTAGCCCAAGAAATGAAAATTATTATAATATAGTGGAACATGAACAGATAGGGGAAAGGGGGGCTTGTTGTGACGGGGGCGAATTGTTACACTTTCATTAACTTTGTATGAATGCAATTTATGCTACCAGAATATAAAATGTAGATTCCAGTAATCATGCTTTGTCTATGGGTGAAATATAAAACTTGTATTACCATACAGATTTCTATAAGATCAAACAGACGTAAAAGACGTGTCGTAAAATAAAACAGTTTATGCATGTTTTAAAACGTATTTGTGCCAAACGGTAAGCGATATACTATTACCTGTTTATTCATTTTAGTGCTTATATATTCCTTTATTGCTTGCATTGGTAATTTTATAAAAACTAAACAGATTTTTATACTAACAGAAACATAACCTTCTCGTGTTTATGGAGGCTAGTTGCTACAGTTACCGAGGGACATGTTGTTACTGTCACAACTAACCCAATAAAAACTTTAAACCTTATTGAAGGTATTTAATATTAATAAGTAACAGGAAGAAATTATGCTTGATCACAATTTATTTAAAATTTGAAAAAAAATGTTTCTTGAATGAGTTCATCTTAGATTAATTTATGTTTGGGTAATTGAACTATTAAAATTATTGCGTAATAAATAGAAATTGTTTAGATTAAGAACTTATCCGTATTAATTAATAAAATCAAATTGAAAATTTAAAATTAGCGCCTAATAATTAAAGTAACGTATTTTTAAGATTAAGTGACATAAGCAAACCTTGAATTTCCTTTAAAAATACTGTATGTGCAAAAGTTACTATTATTTTTATTTTTAGACTTTTATAATGGCTAGAACCTACAAACATAAAACTACAGAGGCAACATTCCAGTTGAGGTATTTCAAAGAGTAGCACAGGCTGTGCGTGAGCAAAAAGTCTGAGAAAGGCCGCGCCCCATTTTCAACTAAATTTCATGACATTACACCGTTACATTAAGAAAAGTTCAGCTTTTGAAAATTCCAATAGAACGGTAACAGTTGGTTATGCGTTACCTATAAAATTGTTAACAGATGTTTAAGAGAAATAGCTAGCTGTTTATGCTGAACATTCTACGAAATTTTATTATGGACTGACGACTTCCGATCTTCGCAAACTCACTTACAAATATACTATTTCCAACAGCATTGTAATTCATGAAGTGTGAAAAACAAATTAAATGGCAACTAAAGATTGGTTGTTTGGTTTTTTAAAACGACATCCAAACTTATCTATTAAAAACTGGAAGCCGCCAGTCTTGCGCGTGCAACAGCTTTTAACCGCCATACAGTATCTTTATTCTTTAACAATATTGGAAAAGTATTAGAAAAATATGAATTTGAATTCAACGAAATTTACAAAATTGACGAGACGGGCTGACCACTGTTCAGAAACTATTCCAAATTATAGCAAGTAGAGAATTAAAACAGGTAATAGTGTCCCACCGTTTCTAATATTCTCAAGGGGAACTTTCAAAAATTGATTGTGTGGGTGCTACACATTCCTTTTGATGAATGACAAGCAAAAATTTTGTTTTATTCATTAAACATTTTGTCCAATTCACTCGATGCAGCCGTTACTTTTAGATAATCACGAGTCACATTTATCCGTACCGGTTTTAAATTTTTGCAACAAAAATGGGGTTGTTCTTCTTAGTTTTCCTCCACATACGTCGCATAAACTTCAGCTCCTTGATCGCAAACGTTTGAACCTTCAAAACGATATTTCAATAGCCGTGCAGGTAGATGGTTAAAATCTAATCTTGCTAAAACCATGAATATTTATGATATTTGCTGTAACACGTATTTGACCATACAAGGTGTTTGGAGACGATGAATTTTTACCATCGCAAGTCACGGATAGGCCGATCGAAGAAGGTGGAAATAATTTGGCTAATGCTAATGTGTCTAATTTGGCTGAGTCGAAAGGAAGTTCCGGTATAAGGCATTCAACTCCGTCACCTAAACGTTCTACAAGTAGTGACACTAAAACTGCTTCATCATCCAGTGGAATGCTTGTAGTTCATAGAATGCCCCAAGAATTAAAACTTTATCCAAAAGGACCTCGAAGAAAAAATTCCGAAGTTCGTCGTCGAAAAAGAACGTCCGCCGTTTTAACTGACACTTCCATAAAATCTACATTGGAAGAAGGAAGCAAAGTTTGAAGATAGGAAGAAAAGCATTGGCAACATAAAGAAAGCTATTAGAGTTAAATCATCAAAAAAATAGAAAAAGATAAAAACATATCGTAGAAAATCTTAATCAGAATCTGAATGCGACAAAGGCACTCTATGTCTCATCTGTTTGAAGCCGTTCTCTGAAACTAAAAATACCGATTGGATTCAATGCACATTGTAAGGAGTGGGCACATGTTTCTCGTGGCAGTGATGAGGATTTCTACGTGTGTAACCATTGTAGGTAAGATAGTTATTAATATATTTAGATCATTTTGTCATTGGAATTTACATTATTTTATAATATCAGGTTATTCAAAAGTAAGTTCTCAGGTTTAAATGGCCATTGGTTTGCTAATTTTTGAGATGCTGAAAAAATAAAAACACTATTTTACTTATAAAGGAACGGGGTTTTATTATAAAAAAGAACAAATAAGAAAAAGTTAAAGATGGCCACCCCCATGCTGTTCAATGAAATATAGTCGTTCTTCTATGCTATGAACTGCACTGTAAAGGGCATTCAGTGGAATGTTTTCAATGACATGTGATATGGATTGTTTCAATTCCTCACGAGTAGTAGGTCTACTAAGAAACATCCTTGCTTTGAGCAACCTTGAGCAACCTAACTAATAGTCAGCTGGATTAATATCTGGTGACCTAGAAGGCCATCTGATTGGAAAATTTCTGCTAATTACACGATCGCCAAATGCGTTTCCTAATAGTGTTTTTACGTAGTTGTGTATGTGAGGGGGTGCGCCATCGTGCATAAAAACAATATTTGCCATATAATGATTCTGTAATTTTGGTTTTGTAACATTCGAAGATATCGCTGCTCATTCACCGTTACTGTTTTAATTTGTCCATTTACCATTTCTTCATAGAAATAAGGGGCCAATTAGAAAGTTAGATGTAAAGCCACGCCAGACAGTAACCTTGAAATTATGTAATGCTTGTTTAACAATTTCATTTGCGTTAGTTTCTACCCATATCCTGCAGTTATGTGTATTAACGCCTCCATTTAATTCAAAATGTGCTTCATCTGTTAAAAAAATTTTGTCTAGCCATTGAACACCAGTTTGAATTTCTGTTAACACTTGCAAATCGAAATTGACACGAAAATCCATATATTGTGATTTGAGTTCAAAAAGCATTTTTATTTTATATGGATACAACTTAAGCTGCCTTCTCAGAATTCGTCACACTGTTGAATAACTCATCTCCAAACGCCTTGCAACTTTATTAGCACTACAAACATTATATGCAGAATTCTCACTAACTTCTTGAACTTCTTGTAAAACTAGAGCTGCACTGACTTCATTTTCTACCAATTTTGTCGGCAACCGAACCAGTTTCTTCAAATTTGTCTACCAACTTACGAAGTGATTTTACAGAGCAGTGTCCATTTTTCAGTCCATATAAAGTTCGAAATCTTCTCGATGCGTTGGAAGATTGTCTGTTGCATTCATAATAGCACTGAATGAGACCAATACAAACTTATAAAGGCAAAATCATCATGAGAATAATGACTATTCAAGAATTATTGCTAGTATTCTACAAACCTGTTTATACAAGCGTTACAGCTACAATAGCAACGAAAGTTAAACAAATGCATATCGAAAGAAACCCCACGCCTTCCACAGCATAATGATATATATATATATATATATATATATATAACCTAACTGTTCATATGTACAAGAACTGCACCCATTTAAAACTGGGAACTTACTTTTGAATAACCTTATATATTAACAATTTTCATTATTTTGCTTTATATTTACAAAATTAACTGTAATGGTTGTGAACTTAGTTATATCGGGCAAACATCCATTTAGATAAAAGTAGAATTTCTTTACATAGGAGCAACTGTAAATTAAATAAGGGAAGATGCACCCTAGCAATTCATGCCAATGACAGTTATCATAGCATCAATTTCGATGATATAGAAATTTTAGAACGTTCTATTGATTATAAAGAAAGACTTTTTTTAGAAATGTTCTACATTAAAAAAATTAATACAGTGCTGAATTTTAAATCCGATACCAATCTTCTTTCGAATATTTATTGTTCATTATTTAAGTTTTGTAATTTAAGACCCTTTTAATTGTTGTTTTTTTTTGTTTGTGTTTAGATTCCTTGCCATTGTTAATTAGTTTTTTAGTTACCTTGTATCAATTACTGCTTAGAATAGAATTTGGGTATAATATAATAATAATAATAATAATAATAATATATATATATATATATATATATATATATATATATATATATATATATATATATAT
>JAHWXV010229604.1:0-14554 GCA_024586415.1 Phrixothrix hirtus | reverse complement strand
TATATTGCAAACAAACCTAATACACGCATTTTGAATTCGTTGAATTTTATTTTTATTGTAACAAGTAAGAAAATAATAGTAAATAAAGGCACAATATTCACAGATTGTGTAAAATATGTATTAATATGTATACAAATTACTTTTTATACCTTTGTATTATTACATTATGTAATAATTACGTAATATAATGTAATAGTCTGATAATAAAAGTAGGCAGTGCAGTTATGTATGATTCAAATTTAGTTATAATATAAGAGCTTATTTTAATTAAAATACAATTTCTATGCGCTTACAGAATTAAAAAAATTTGTATTTGAAATTGCGAAGTGGGTGTTTATATTAACCCCACAAAAAGAAAATTTTTGTTTATTTATAGTGTTGTGATAACTTTATTGGTACTTGCGTAAAAAAATCAAAAGTATAATTAAATAAACATTTGATGGTGAATATCTTCCTTTCGGAGAAGTTAGAGACAATAAAAAAATATGTATCCAATGATTTTATCCATTTGTTTCGTGTACTATATTTCGTCGGAATCGGCGAGATACACTTTAAACAGCTTCCTTGTAAGAGATTATGGGAAATATAGGGAAAGTATTTTCCAGTTTGCTACTTCATCCAATGTTTATGTTATTTGGTTACTATCTGCTACATCACGCAAATGTCGTTACCGATACTTCCAAAGAAAATATATATGGGTACCAGAAAGTAATATCCTTATCTGATGTACTTACATTTAGGTATCGTTTATTGCTTATTTTTGTACAGCCCGAGTGAACTAATTCTCGCTAACACTAACTGAGCTATTAGTCTTAGTTTGCTACTTCATCCAATGTTTATGTTATTTGTCTACTATATGCTACATCACGCAAATGTCGTTACCGCTACTTCCAAAAAAAATATATATGGGCACCAGAAAGTAATATCCTTATCTGATGTACATTTGGATATCGTTTATTGCTTATTTTTGTACAGCCCGAGTGAACCAATTCTCACTAACACTAACTGAGCTATTAGTCTTTAAATTCTGACAAACCTTTTTTCAGATTTAGCAGTAAGCCCCACAACTTTCGCACACGAAACAATGAAAAATGACTATGAAGGTAATTTGTAGCTTTTGCCATAATCACTAGGTGTTCACAAGTGCCAGTGTTGATTTGCTAAGTTCTGAAGGAAAATTTAGATTGTTGCTATGCCTACCGTTCAGAGTAGTGGAACTGGATACCGGCATCTTGCGCGTAGCTATTAAGACAGATGCACACCCGACATTCGTGGAGTTGTCAGAAAAACTTCATTCACTGTGGCCAACCGTTCGGAAATACCTTTGACAGATAAGGAAAATCGTTAGATAAGATATTTAAGTCCCACTTCAACTGTCAGGGAAAAACAACATTCAGTGTTTCATAATTTGTAAAAATTTTTTGAGCGAAAAGCAAACTTACTAACCAAGAAAGCCTTGCTTTGTATGTGATCGAATATTGTAGGCATAGTTCACTCTAATACATTGAAACTAGGTAAGATAGTAGCGGCAGTGCTCTATTAGTAGCAGCTAAAATGTCCCATTAAAAAACTAGTGTTGGTCAACGACAAAACGGCAACGCAAGTTCGCACGCAAGGAGATAGACCCAGAAGGGGATCATATGTTTATGATGATATTGCTGCGTCAGTATATAATTTGAATCAACCTCTTTATTCCATCTCAGTGACAACTGCTGCATAAATGTCATCCCTATTTTATGAAGCATTATTAAGAATTTGATTTCGAGATAAAAGTCTATTAATAGTGATGACAGTTGTATAACTGATTAAGAAATAAAGCACCTTTCATTAAACAAGATTATTTTGTTTCAACCTAAAAATGAGGGTACCTTCTGGAATCTCTTATAAAACAAAGTTAACCTGTAACAATTTACCAGAAGCAAAATACGTGTTTGAGTAAGTTGTATTCTATGTTAGCATAACTGTTTCAGCATGCAAATTTTAGGGAAACGTTCCTGAAATGGTACAACGAAGCATGCATTAAGTGTTGGATCTGAACATGGCATTGCAGCAGAAAGTTCAGAAAATCTTTGTAATGGTGGTAATGTTGCTAATGATAATGTATGAAAGTAGAATACAGATAATGAATAATAAAACTATATAGCATTGCAATGTAAAGAACATGTATACGATAAACGTAATTTTAAATCATGTACAATCGTCATCACATACAGGCAAGTTCAACATGATTAATCTTTTCTCTCTCTTAGGATCTCATATAAGAGCAGAGCGATAAAAGTATAGTAGGAACTTGAAAAATACTGGAAAATCTGGAAGATCAAGCCTAATATCCTAAAAACTCCAGTTGTACGATTCATAACGAGAAGAGGCTAATCACAGTGTTTAGGTAAACATAAAATTGGTACGCAGAGAAACTACTTGGGAATTGTTCTTGGCTTCAATTTAAATGTCGTTCGCCATGTAAAGCGAAGAACTGCTATGGTCAAAAGATCAATTTATAGAATATATAACGTCCTGGGTCCGAAAAGTAAGTTAACACTGGACAACAAGTACACAATCATGAAATCAGTATTACTTCCTACTTTAACATACGGAGAAGAGGTATAGACATTGAGTTCCCTAAAACTAAACACAATCGTGACGGTGCAAAATAAGTTACTTAGACTAATCGCCAATACTTCATTTTATACCGGCTTATCGGGCAATTACGTCAACGCCAAACAAATATGTTAAAGCTACTTCGAAACCACTCTTTGGAAATATCAAGACAGTGGAACAGCAAATAACAGCCTAAATCAAGCAGGAAGTAAAAAAATCTAGCGAAAACGTGTGGAGTAGAAATTTAACAGTAAGCTTATTGTTATAATGTCACTAAATCAGAAATAAGAAGATGTGTTGTTTATTGAACAAAAGTTATTTATATATTCACGCCTGATCAACGCTAATAGTATGATAAAAGTTTGTCAGATACATATTAATCTAGACTTTTATTCCAAATCATTTTCTGTAACTCTTGTGATTTAAGAATTAACCACGACATGTAACACTTTTTCATCTTTAAAGTCGAAAATCATATCTTTGAAATAAAAACGGGCCAGAATTATATACCGATATTCACATGAGGGGTTCCTTTACACATCCACAAAAGTTGATTGAAATCAAAGAGTCCGGATTCGCAATGGTTCCTCATTAATGATCGGTGTAGTCGACATGTTTCTTTGAAATATTAAATAAATTTAAAAAAAACATGTTATTCGATCCTTTGAAGTAGCAGGCCCTCAATCGCAACGTGATCGTTTACGTCTTTTTAGGCTTTCCATTTTCGTTACTTATCATTTATTTGTAATAATGTTTGTCTTATTATGCATATGATAACTAAAATGCAAAACTAAATAGAATGAAATGAAAAATCCTGTAACTAACTAAACAAAACCTAAATTAAAATAAAAAAACGTTCAGTCGCTGGCTTAAATGTTTCTACATCCATTTACAATTTTAATTTAATTCTATTTAAATGTCAACTCCACGACATAAAAAGGAAATGATAAAACGGCCTGCGGTGCAAACATAAAAGCAATTTTAATATTATAAATTATATCCTGGGATGATGCCGTTACTGTAATTAATAAAAACAGTTATGAAGTTAAATTATCTGCAAAATTTCTAAATTTGAACTTATAAATTTTATTTTATAGACATGTTGATTTAGAATCTATATAGAAATAAATTACAGAACGGGTAATTAAAATTGTACATGTAAGAGCTTAAGAATATCCGAATATGATAACTGGAAGAAATACTGATACTTTAGATAATCTCTGTAGTCCATAATTTGCAGCTTTAAATAGAACCCAAAACCAAAGTATGAAGTTTAACGTTACTAAAGCAAAAGAATAATTATTAGTTAGTTAAGAACGAACCTTCGCAAGAAACCAAATAAAATATTATTAAAGGTTTTAAATTAACACACTAAATGAACAAGAAATGCCTAAGTCAATCAACTCTAAAAACGGTATGTTTTGAAGAAAATATTTATCTTCGTTACCAACTACATTAAAGCGGATAAATCAATTTGACTATTAAATTGACAATATCACAAAAACAAAAAACATGGTAATGCGATTAAAAAATAAAATCATTTTAATTAATGGAAGTCATGTTACAGCTTGGAAAAACCCTACTGTTTAGTTTTTTTACGGTTAATTTTAAAGATAGTGTAGTTATGTAAGCATAAATAAACTAAATGATCCTCTAATATTAAAAAATATACGAAGAAAGGAAAATAAATATTTCCTGAAGTTCACGTACTCATAGAAAGAAATAAGGTAGCATTATCAGCCCCAGAAATGGGAGAAACTAGGTAAATTTCGTCAGAAAGGAGGAAAATAAAGTTTCCTTAATTAGACACTTACCCTTACAAACGAAGAGCAAGTTAAACTGCCTTCTTCATCGCTCAGTTCACGTCCTAGTCTTCTACAAACGACCGAAATCAGGGAAGAAAACAAACTCTCCCGAGTTTAATTTATAATTTAAAAAAAATTCTATTCTGTTTTTACAAATCGCAAAAGAAGAAATAAAAATTCAAAAAACCCGAAACAAGAGAATCAAAATCGTATTACTTTAAATCATCAAAAACGCAAGAACTATAGCAGAATGCCACAAAATATTAAACAGAGCATACACATCATTCGAAAAAATTCGCTCTCTAAATCGCGTAAAAACACTGCACTAAAACTATAAAACCGCAAATATCTCTTTCGTCAAGAAAGAAAAGAATGAGTAATCATATACTTAGGTACATACACTGGTATTTGAAGAAGAACAGGTTCCTCAAAAGAACCAAGAGAAAAACCCTTCTTCCCAATACTCAGGAAGAAGAAAAATTAAATGATAATAAATATTACACAGACATTCCTTCTTAAGAAGGAAAGAGAAATCCGAGTAAAGATTAATTCTGAAAAAGAGGTACACTCCAAAGCATACCATAAAGATTGTAGCTCAAGGGAGCGAAAGAAAGATTTCTACTGAAATTGCAGAAAAACCAATCACCTTCCTGCTTCAGGAAAAAATTAAAACTCGGGACTCTCTGAAACATGGGAAAGCATCACGAGAAAAAAAATACATATTTTTCTCCAGAAGTATAAAGAAACTGCGACAGGCCTTGTGTCAACCATCCAAAGTAGGCATAGAATCTAGCTGAGGAAAGCCGGAAGTGCAAAATTCTTATGTGCAGGTGCAAAAGCGGTGATCCTAAAATTTGCTAAAAAATTACGTACTTCTTAAAAACGCAGCTTCCCTAGGAAGGAAAAATTTACAAAACAAGCATCAGCTATAACAACCAAGCTACCTAGTCGAGAAGATACAGTTGCTAATAAGAAAAAAGGGCAATCCTCCAAAGAAACAAATTTTATCCTGGGAAGAAGAAAAACATTATAGGCAACAACCTTAAAAGAAGGAAGAACAAAGGTGCCAAATATAAACTCCACTTATACTTTAAAAAAAAAAAGTAAATTGAACTAGCTCTATCCCTAGCTAGCACACGTCCAGGGCGTCCAAAATTGCCTCTGATTCAGGAAAAAACCATTTACCCCAAACAAAGAAGGAAAACCTTAGTCCAGGACATGAACTAGGCGATGGAGGAACCAGGTGAACTTGCTCCCAGTTTTAAGGAGTAAGTGGGTATCTTTATTCTTCTTCTTTTTTTAATGAAGTTTGCCCACTTTTTTCCCGCTTTTGGGGTTGGGAATTCTTACTCTTTTCTTTATAAAAGTAAGTTGACCTTAAGAAATGTTTATTTCTTTTCTTTTTCGTTAAACATTTCTCCTAAAATGGATTTCCTTTTTGAGGATTCTTTTGCCTTGTAAAAGCTTTGTTTTCTGTAATTTATGTTTTGTGTGTTCGTATAGAAAAATTAGTTTTGTTCCTTAGTAGGGATTAATCCTTCATTTTTCGGTGATCTATGTCATTTGGCGCCCAAATTTATTTCTTTTCAGGATTTTCTAATGAGAAAACCTATTGTTCTGAGACAAGCAACTGTGTTTGTTTCATTAGGTCTTCGCTATTTGTTTTTTCTCGTTAAGCCTCTTTGAATTCCACGCCTTAAGGGTGTCTTCCCTTTTTGAGGTGGATGTTCTTGAGATATAGTAGCTCATGTTGGGCTTGATTTTAATTTTTCTATTATTGGAACTTTTGAAATTTTTCGACCGTTCGCCTATTCCATTAGTAAATTAGTGTTAAGTACCAATTTTTGTCTATAGTTCTCCTTTTTGTTATTTATAGGATTTTGGTTTTTAGGAATCAATGCTACCGTTATATTTATGAATTTTTGATTTTGCATTACTCCTTTCAGTATAAGGCTAGTTTTAGTGTTATTGCTAAGGGAACACCTTTATTTTTATGATGTATTTACTAAATTTAGTAGGCATTTTTTGGTTGATGTTGAAGTATCTCGTTTTTCCTACCGACCCGAATAGTTGAAGAATCTTAGACAGATAGTTCAACCGAGTTCTCTCTGCTAGTTCATACCTCAATTAAGTGGTTTTGGAGCTATTATCTCCAATTAGATTAGTTTTTGGTAAGTTAAGTCGCCCTTCTGAATATTGCTCTATTTAGTTAACTTTCCTTCATTCCTCAATAGATGGAATTTTACTTTTTCCGTTGCATTCCTGGTGAACCACTCTTTATTTCTTACGCTTTGGAATTTATTTATTTCTTGATTAAAGGAAAACACCTAAGATGTTCGGTTCTTTTTTAATTTTTTGGTTTTTGGTCTAACTTCTCTATCACTGAGAAATTTGTTTGGTAAAGAGCTTTCTCTTCTTACAATTCTTTTGCATTATACCGCAAGGTACAAATAACGGGCGCGGCATTTTCAACTGTTGAATGCCATTTGGATGAAATTTTCTTTATTACATTTTATCCAAACTGTTAGCCAAAGTTTCTTTTTGAAAACGTTAGATGTCAGAAGATAGCTTTAACTTCTTTCCTAAAACTATCTTAATCCATATCAAACGACCGTTCAGCAAGCTTAGATTTTTGAAATTGGCCGTTCTAAATGTATCTCGTTCTTTAATTGCTATTTCCAATGATCTTCCATATCCTCTAATACAGAGTTTAATACAGTTGGAAGGCATTTTATAAGTATAACATCTATTATTTTCATTTTACTTAAACGGGTTAGTGCTAGCTAAAATTGAACGCAAAAAGTTTTGGGAACTAATAACGGTTCTGATTTTAAATTTGTTACCTATTCTGCAAATTTGCGTTGACTACAGAATTAATACAACTTGAAGACAGTAGTTGCTTTTGTTCTAATGGTATCATTTTAGATATAGTGCTTGTCCGTAAGGCACCTCGATCTTCATTCCGAGAGATTTTGTTAATATAAATATACTCAGTGACATAGAAATTGCAACACCAAGAAAGGGTCGGAATTTCAGGATAAAATTTGGCACGAATATTCACCTATGTTATGGTAATAAATGATCAAAATTTGGGAGGAAAATCTTTATTAGTTAAATAAAATTTTATAATAACTGTTAATAATGTGTGGTGCGACGTCTCTGATTTACACATTCATCTACACACCTAAGCAGTGATTGAATAAGGTAGTTTATCTCGTCTTGGGGTATTGCCTCCTATGCAAGTTGTACCTCATGTTTCAAGGCCTCCAAAGTCAAATGAGGACGCTGCAAATTTTGCAACCTTCTACCCATTATGTCTCATACATGTTCATTGAGAGAAATATCTGGAGATCTTGGAGGCCAGTGCAAAACATGAATCTGGGCCTGCTCAAAGAAGCTCAAGGAAAACCTTCCTACATGTGAACGTACATTATTTTGCTGGAATAATGGATCTTCAAGCCCTTGTAAATATGACAGGAGATGCCAACCACCTCCTCAATATACCGTTGTGATGTTATATTGCCTCGAATAAACACTAAGGGAGACCTGCTGCAATAAGTAATCGCACCACAAATTGTAACACCCACAGTGCGGTGTACGTGCCTCTCAACAGTAAATCGAAGATTCTGTCGTACACCTGGTCTTCTTCGAAGATTAGTCACTAAAGACAAAATGACGCCATTCAATATTCCAATGAGATCGTTCAGTGCATCATTGTAGCCGTTGCTGGCAATGATTTGTAGGCAAAGGAATCACAAGTTGCGGACGATATGTGTTAATTCGAAACTTCGAGTTCGGCGATAAACTGTTCTAATTGTTGCAAATATGACGTTATCACATTACCACTTGATCTCAAAAGTTAATAAATTATTATATAATGTCAGTCCAATAGATCTACCAACTATGATTAAGAAATTACTACTCCCTCTTGGTATTACAATTTCTATGTCCCTGAATATAATTAGACTGAGAGTTATGACGTAATAAGTGTTTGTTCTATTATAAGAATATTAGTTCTAAAAGAAGTTAAGATTAATTAAGGAATTTATCACGATTTCTAGAATTTTTGGGAAAGTTCCCCGTTGACCTTTTGTTTTTTGAGGAATCGAAGGTATTCTTTACTTTCATTCGCATTATTGCACGACCGATGAAGATACCGTAGCGTCCCACTCCCTGTTGTGTTTGCTCTTATAAGATCAGGCGAAACGGAGGTGTGCTTAATATCGTATTTGTAACTATAGGTTCTTTACTTTTTACCTGTTGTATTTCGCTTTATTGCCAAAGAATCCCATGGAGTGACGTTGATAATCTAAAAATATAAATTATCCATATTCAATATATACTTACGTAGATCAAGTCCTGAGGATAAAATTATAATTATTTCGAAAGATGTTGACTGTTAATAACTGCATAAATGCCTTTACATTCTGTTTGTTTAATATCTACACATTTTAGAATAAAACACTATATATATATATACATATATATTGGCAATAGGCTGCAAGATCCTGTAATATATACAGATAAATCTCAACGTTAGTCGAATTAGATAAAATAAGCAAGTATTGAAGATCTGTTGCATAAGTTGCAGTTTAGAATTTTCTGTCAAGAATTTCTGTTCGTCTCATGGAAATGCATATATACAGAGTGCTGCTACTTTTAGGCAATCTGAACTTCTCTTATTGTGTCCTACTGCGACGAATACCATGTAAAAGTGTGTAATTGGCTATAAATCACGACATTCTGCTAGATACTCTCTTTTGTATAGTACAAATGCCGTTGGATTGATTGGTATCTATATGAATGCTAGACATCAGCAGGTAAGACGAGATGGTAACTTATTAAACCGACAAAAATTGGTAGATGGAATGCTCCTGCATCCATTTCTTGATCTCTAATATACGCCTATAATACTCGTTTAATCTAAACGATATATCTTATATCCTATTTGTCAAGTCATTGATTAACACTTCTTAGTAATATATAGTAAAAATTAAATAAATAAGTTTATTATAATGATATAAGGTAAGACAAAGGCGAGATAATCAGTTTTTAAAAAGATAAAATGGAACTGTGATAATGTTAAATATCAACTGTAGGCCAATTCTTGCATCCATAAACAGATACCAAATTCTATGAATGGAAGTAACCACTGCCAAAATATTTTTTTTTATAGAAATGCCATGATTTACGAGGTTTTCCGAGAAGGATACCTTTCAAATATTATAGCATATAATTGGATTATTGTTTTTGCTTTTTTTTTATACACTGAAAATGTAATTCTTGCAATTCGATATATGTATGACTCAAAACGAATGTTTTTTGTTGTATATATAAACTAACACTATCCAACAATAACTATGTAACACTACTGTGTAAAGCTACATTTTTGATTGTCTTATGCTAAATTTCAAATGCTATTAGTCTCAGAGAAAGACGTAGTGATAGCCTTGAATTGGAATTCGATATCAAGGGTGGGGTATGCGGCATGCGCTTTGCGGTAGGTATTAATAAATTCATGAAATGTTTATTTCTAGTATTAACTCGAGTTGCTAGAAACTAAGTACATTTGCTATATTTTATAGGCAGGTTTTTAATAGTAGAAATTGGTTTTGCTATCGATGACAAAAGTTTTGACACTTGTATTTAGATACAAATAAACAGTTGTATCAAATAATTACTTAAACACTATTAAATGAAATTTAGTAAAACTTTAAACGCTTATAGATTACGACACAGTAAACATATTATAGCATAATCTACTGGCGAATTCTTAAGTTATGTAATAGAAATAGATAGTCCAGAAATTTGGACTTTTATTACTGCAAAACAGAAAAATAAAAATTAGTTTATAATATAAGTGGAAATGAAGTTAGATTTATTCTCCTGAATGTTAGGATACAGTGTTATGGTGTATAGTTTTATGCAGGTTGCTTAATAGGGAAGTGTTATATTTCGCCGAACAAACGGTATCATAAATAAAAACAACCTAACAGCATATTTACTAAAACAAAAGTTTGAAGTGTATTTGATGTTGATGTTTTGCGCAATAGTATTACTTACTTCCTTATGCTTTCTCATTACAACAATAACAACAACTTTAGGTGTGTTGGAAAATACTATCGAAATACAAGTCCAATTTTACTTAACTAAACTACAAAACTTGCTGTACGGTATTTGTGTTAAGTGAGAGGCGTATTACAAGAGTTACCAGTGAACAAACAGCAACTGGTGCCGTTACTGCAATAAAGCCTAGAAGTGACCAACTTAGAATAGAAATTTGTAATTTTATGAAAGGCGTTATAAGAACAAATATTACCGTTTTCTATGAAAAAAATCCCAACAATTAGAGAACTCTATCAAAGATTAAAAGACGATTCCTCATTCAAAACATGGATAAAAGAAATGAATTCTACCTATCGAAAACTATAAAAGAAAGCAATACCGATGGAACTGAATAATATAACCACTACGAGCGTTTATGTTCGATCAAACGATAAAGAGAAGCAGGCTAGACAATATTTTATGGGGACGAAATATTGTGAGGTGTGAATCACCCCAAAAGATTTGGATGAGTAAAATTTGTTGCGCTGGAGAATCCTGAAGTTTTGATTGACATTGCGATGAAATAAAACGTCATTGTGAGGCAGGCAAACCGTAATTGTGTTGGATATTGGTAAGCAAAAGGTTTTTTGCAAGGATCTCTAAAATGTTCTACTGGTCAGGTGATTACCATCAAGAAATGAATAAGTAGCATTATGAAGAGTGGTTGAGAGTATTATTCATTGTTTTCGATATAGTGTTAATTGTTCTCTATTAAGCAACTTATCATGCAATGCTGGATCTTTAATCTTATAAGCCGACAACTGTATGCAAAGCGATATAGTACAGTGGTTAAAAAACCGAGAAGTGTTTGCCAGAAGGATTTGCAGACTTTAACCAATTTGCGAGATCTTCCCTTGGAAGTCTCCCAGTCATATCGCTTTCAGAAACAGTATTTGCTTGAGCAAATTATTCAAACTACACGAGGAGCTAATGTGAAGCTTTTATAGCTTCTCATCGCTGATTGCGAATTTAAGGTCATTGAACTGACATGGACATATATTAAAAATCGAGTAGAAAGGTTAAACCGTACTCTTGAAATAAAAGATGTTTTGGAGCTTTGTAAATCAACTATGCAAGAAATACCAGAGGGAATTTCAGTCAATTGTGCTGAGCGTGTGAAAAATATATTAGCAATACAGGGACAAACATCATTTATCCGATACTGCCATAGAACCGGTAATGATTGATTTAGACGATAACCAGCAGGACACAAAAGATTTTGTTGACAACAGGCAATCAGGAAGGTGTTTGCAATAATATTCCTAATAGTACAGTAAACACTGATTTTGCTCTAAATGATTCGATAGAGTTGCTATTACTGAGAAATAAATAAACATAATAATCTGCTACGTTTAATGTAAAACATCTTGTACCAGAAATTTGAAATTTAATATCATAATTATTTACAAATATTTTATATTCGAAAAATGTATGTACGTTTATTTTATTTTAATATCTAGTGCATTGTAATTGTAAATGTGTTGCAGATGTTGGAATAAAACAGAAAACATGGCCAATCAACATATATTAATATGAAGAAGTATGACATAATCATAATCGGAACGGTTGAATTTTTAGAAAAATTTCCCCTCGGTAGCTTAGAGGTAAAGTGGCTGGGATCTGTTCAGAAATCGCGAGTTCGATCCCCGCCCGAGGGAAACTTTTTCGTAAAATGCAACTGTTCCGATTATGATTATCTCACACGTCTTCATATTAAAATACGTTTTTGTCGACAAATAGACAGTTTGAGCTGTATAATTTAATTATTATACATCACCTCTTAATATAAATAATATTAATTCATACTGAATTTTCTCAATTTCACCTTGTTCATTAACACAAAGTTAATTTAGAGTTTAGACTGCTAGTTTTCGGTACTAAGATTTTATTTGCGAATCCATTACGACCGTATGGCTCTTCTAATTTCCTACAGTAGTATCAGTCTTCCTTACATCTTAATAATAAATTAAAAATATGATTTAAAACATAAAGTGTTGCATTTGAAGATTTCCCCATATTATCAAATTAATAACAATATTCGGTTTACAACTATGACTTAATTCATACAACATACATAAGTAGTTTAGTAAGCTTTAATGCACTAGTCTACAAGTTCACGCCGCTTCATAGTGATGGTAGTCTCTTTATTGCATATAAAGTGCGGTCGTTTAAATTTTAAATTATGGCAGGCTATAACCAATTCGTAGTCCAGGCTGCCTATTCTAGCAAGAACGATACCTCTTAGAGCTGTGTACTTGAGTACATTCCAGTAAAAACCATTCTTTAGAGCATTTAATCTTTTTCGGTATTATTTCCTGTTGTTTTATACGTAGCACTCATTCTAATTTATTTATAGCAGAAAATATAAAGATATTCTTTTAAATTACAATTTAGTTATAGTATTTCAATAGTAGAAATAGTAGTTTCTATGTGAATAAAACTAAATTCTATAAATACTAACACTTATATTTTCCAATTATCGCGGGTAAAAATTAGATACTTGTAATTATGACATTTATAAACAAAGCAGTGTTCAGATTGTAATTTTATTTAGGCATTACTGTCATAAACATTATAATACGTATGTATGTATCTAAATTGAAATTTTTTAACATTTTTGTAAGTAAACTTTCGTAGAAAGCTAATGAAACTTGACATTGACGTAAACAAAAATAAATTGCACTTTCAGATTCCTACAACTGGAATAAATTTTTTGTTAACCAAATGTATTATTTTGTATTATAATGGAGTTCTAAACGAAAGCGAAAAGTAACTGATGTTAAACTTGTATTACCGATTGTACTTCGTTTATAACTGGTATTTTGCATCCTTGTAAGATATAACTCTGTTTTTGTATAGCTTCGCGCATCTCATAGTTCTAGCATTAATTTTGTATACTCTGATAGACACTTCGTATGGAGTTAAAAAAAATCGTATTATAGTTAAAAATTGTACGCTAGGTGCCAATGACTGTCAAAAGCGTGAAATAGCGTGTTTCCGATAATCACGGTTCAGTTCATCTTATAGCACACAGCTAGTCCCATACGTAATTAACACAGACAAATGCAATTTAGAATAGAGTACAATATTTTTATTTATGTAGAGAACAAGGTCATCTGGAGCTGTGCCGCGATGCATGCTATTTTAGGACGTTCACTAATAACTTGGATTTTATCTACAAAATCAATGATTCATACATAAATTATATTTTAAAATACATGAATATTTTTAAGAAAACTATTATGAAAATACGTTTCTTACAAACATGAGTAATCAAATATTAGTATTTAAAAGAAATTAATAGTTTTTTATCTTTTTTATCTGCAATCTTTTCAACTAAGAGCTACTTTACACGCGTAAGAATTACTTTGATAATTTTAATGAAAATTATTAGCATCACTTTTAAAAATAAAAATTGGAAGTGTAATACAGCAGTCTTACTCTAAAAATTAAGGTGACAAATTTTCTACCATAATTTTCAAGGTAAAATTACTATATTATATTGTAACATTTTTAACCTTTTGTGCAACTTTAGCTTTAGCTATAAACGGATTTTTCGTACTACAAAATTCTCGTAATAATTCATAATGTTATTAAGTATTATACAATAAAATTTAAAAAAAATTCTAAAAAGAAACTTATATATAAAAATAAAAAGAAATATTCAAAACTTAACTTACAGCTTAAATATGCAACAATTAAATATTGGCACTGCATACTTTAAAGTGTGGTAAATTGCCACTTACCTCTCAGAGAGATCCCTAACATTCGGTTTGAGAGATGGAACAGTGTTTTGTGACCATTTAGTTACATACGTGAAAATGATCAAACGCACCACCATTGAAGGATATGAATTGTTTGCTTTTTTTCTTAAAATAGGAGAACTGTCACAGTTCCAACACGTGATACGAGAATCATCAATAACAGCATGACGAGAAAATGAAGAAGGATTAGATTGTTGGTTTCCTACATTGGCTGTATGACTAGTAGATGGACTTTGAGTCGAAACGATATTTAAAGAAGCAGGAGCTTCAATATAAGCTAAA
>JAHWXV010229585.1:0-11548 GCA_024586415.1 Phrixothrix hirtus | reverse complement strand
AAATATATATATATATATATATATATATATATATATATATATATATATATATAAATATATATATATATATATGTATCGCAATATATATAAATCGCAACACAAAAGTTGATCAATTTTAATGAAATTTTCAGAAAATGTCTTTTGATGAAACAAAATAATGACTAAAATTAGAATTAAATGATCTATCGGTTGTAAATTATTTTTAATTTGTTTGTTTACATGCTGTAACAATAAGTTTTATGAAATAAAACAATCGATGTGTAATAACGGTCAATTTTTCAAACTGTTGCCCACTATTGTCTTCTGTGCATGAAAAATACCGACAAGTAAATTATTTTGAACGTGACCGTATTATTAAGATAATAGAAGTCGAACATTCACTTAGAGATATTGCTAGCCATGTAAATCGTGAAGTTGCAACTGTGACGAGATTTCGGTCCAGATAGTTTGAAAAAAAAGTTCAACAACGTCGCCCTCGATCTGAGCGTCCTTGGGGGAGTAGTGAAAAACATCGTTTAAGACTTTTGGCCACAAGAAACAGATTTTACACAACTCTGTCAATCGCAATAGACTGGTTGGGAGGTGTGTGACGCACAACGTCAGTGTTGCCCATTTATCGTTGGATGAAATCCTATGGACTGCATTTATACCGTCCATCCTTGTTTCTTCATCTGACCCCATTTTACCCCGCCTGCAAACAAAAATGGAGCAAAAAAAAGCGAATTAGACAGGAATAACATCAGATTGTGTTCAGTTATGATATTGATACCAATTGTGAGCCTACGGCGGTTGTAGGAAGGTCACGTTGATGCACGGAGAACGCAAGAAGTTCAACGCCTTTTGTGGAACGTAACACAGCCTTCACATTAGTAGTGATGGTATGGGATGCACTATGTTATGGTAACGGATCATCGTTGTGGTAACTTACACGCAGCCGATTACATTGCCAACGTGTTGGAGTCTGCAGAACATCCATATCTTCGGGGGTTGCAAAATCTCACGCTTTTTGCAAGAAGCCAACATTGTCGTACTCCCATGGCATACTTGGTCCCCTGATTTGTCACTCTGTAAGTATATATCGGATGTAATCGGAAGGCGGCTGAATGATTTACCACACTCTCCAGATGACTTGCCCCATCTTCGGCTGCTTATTCAGGAAGTTTGGAATTATATACCATATACTCGTACTGATTACTTGATTGACGGCATGCCACGCCGTCTAAATGGGTACATGGCAAATCATGACGGAGCAACTCATTATTGAAAAAACTTTTTTTCTTTTTGTTCTTTTGTCTTTAAATCGTTTGTTTGTAAGGATAAATTACATCGTTTATAAAAATTTCAATAAAATCTATCAACTGATACTAAATTTAGCGTTTTGATGTATATTTAATAAAAAATAATTATTGTATGCTATTGTATTATCGTTAATTCGTTAATGAATGTTTCGACTAGTTTCACTTATTTTAAAGGCAAACGTTTTAATTGAGCTTGATCGTTTGTTTATTTATTTCAAGACGGTCGCTAACGGCAGATAAAATTGATCATTTACAACGTCTTTTAAGTACTGTAAAGATACCTAATCCAGTACCCTGAGGAGTACACCTTAAAATAAAATTATGAAAGGGTTTGTTTGTTTTAGGCAAGTAGAAAATATAATTTTTAATACTTTCAAAGCTTTTATAATTGCTAGGATATTTCTCTTCGTAAATTTTCTTTTAGTTATAGAAGGTACTAATGAATAATTCAAAGGTAAACCTTGTTCGTAATTTGTATACACATAAACAGTGTCAATTAATATTGTTAGGAGCAAGGATATAGCTACTTTAAAAAGTTTTAATATTTAAAGTTATTCTTACAATAAACCAAATTATGAGTTGAATTAATTATCTTATGCTTATTTTCAATATCTACAGTATATCTATACCTAATTTTCACTTTAGAATAAATAATATTTGCTCGTTAAGCTTTCAAATGTTTTAAAGACATCTATTCAATTAAGAAGATATTTTTTATATATTAAGCACCATTTCCTCAAATATTGAAATATTCTAGAAATAATTTTTGCAAGCGAATTTCATTTTTATTGCAATTTACAAAAATTGAACAGGATGCAAAATTTTTCTTCCCTGTTGACTGTGGTGTAAATCAGTCATGACTAACCATATTCGATTTTCTACTAAAACAATTCTGTCGAACTGACATTTTGCAATAGAAATCACCACCGCCAATTTTATAGATAACAATTTTACTAGGTTGGTATTTTAGTTTTCGGTTGAATTTATTAATTAATTAATTATCGTGTTTATCATTCAATTAACGTCCTATAAATAATGGTTTCAATGGAAAATACCTACAAGATAAATTTTAATGAAATTTGAAATACTGACCCTAAACACTTAAATAATGTAATACATTATTGATTTATATCACTGTCACCTTAGAAGAAAAATTTTGTGGCCCACGTGCTATATTACCTAATTCAGATTTGTTTTCGTCTATAATCTAAACAAGCCTTCTGCACTAGAAATAAAAAATTCTTTCATCTCATTTTGAAAGCTCTTATTTTAAAAATTGAGCCCAATATTTTGATGAAACAAATTCTACTTTAAATGATAACTGATTTCTAATAAGCAAAGATTCCAACTAGCCGTTTATTACAGTAAAATATCCTCAATAAATGCTAGTTTTTATTCGTACTTTTAGAATACACGAATTAGGCAACAGAATACCTAATAAAACAATATTAGTCCCGGAAAAACAAAACTTCAATATTATACAATATCTTGGGTTCGACAGCAAAGAAGCTCTATGTTAAGTAATATTCTTCAGTAAACAACATTAATGGAAGAATATTGAAGTAGGTAGCTAGCAGCATAGGTCTAACTTACTTAGGGTCCCCGAAGGAAGTTTGATTCATGTTCTATAAGGTACTATTTTAATAATATGTTTTTCTTATTGCTTTAGAATTTCATATTTATATTTTGCATGACAAATAATAGTATATGATGATGCAAGTGTTTCAGTAAGCCTTTAAAGTATACGTGTATCATACGCTATTTTTTAATATAGCTTCATAATTGTTTACAGAAGAAGAGAAACAAAATTAAACATTAAAATAGAATCAAAACCACTTTTTATTTGGGGCAGGTTACAGACTATTTTGCAAATACTAGCATGTAGACAGCAACTATTGTTTGCAAGCCGTAAATAAATATGTTACAGTTATTGAAGCCATTATCATTTGTGTAAACAATAATTATGGTGCAGGTATAATAAACATGATCACTTCTAGCTGTTTGTGAAAGCAAGGTTAAAACTCATAAGATTTAGAAATGAAGTTAGCGATAGAAGATAGAATGGAGTGATGAGCCCCGATTTGAAATTTTCATAAAAAATTCCTGAATCAGAGTGAATAAGCAAAAATCAAAAGCATATTCTTCAGACTATCTTTGATTAAAAGTCAAATTGTCGGCATCTCTTATGGTAGAAAGATACATCTTTGCTGTTGGGGTTGATTGATTTTACTTTGCAGATGGAATAGTTCATGTTAAAATATATATTGGTAATCTAAATGGATACATTTTGACAACTATATAAGAATATTTTGCAACAGGATGAAACTCTATGCCAGGTTAAGCAGGTTAAATTTTGAATTGTTAAAATGAGTATCCAGTGGCCCTGTTCTCTCTCCATTGGAATAAAAAGAAAATAAAAACTGCGAAGTCAGGTAGTGCGAACACTCAGTGACAGAGTGATTAATTTGAAGGGAGGAATGTGTTCTAAATATTCTCTTTCTTAAGTTTCGGATTATATCTATCTTGAATGTTATAGTGCGTCCATCTCGTATGTTTAAGTGTGAAAGATTAATTAGTTATGCACTAGGGTTATTATTTAAATAAAATTGCAATTGTACGTAGTCCCCCAACAGAATTTGTTTATTTGATTTGATCGACGTTTTCGTAGGGAACCTCAAGAAGAGTTTAATACATTATCAAATTTAATAATAAATGGTGTTTAATTTTCATTTTATATGTTTTTTAGAGTATTTTTTTAATTTTAATACTTTCAAATGTAATTTAGAAATAATATTTTTTGTTATGTAATTTAAGAAACATTCTTGTTATAATAATTAATAAATAGTTAAACTCAGAAAGACAATTAATGGTTAACATTCTTTGTATATCGCAAATTAGAAGCTGTTGCTGTTTAACTGTTTCTTAAACTTAATTATTTATTTATTAATATAAGAAGATTGTTTTTTAAATTACACAAGAAAAATATTTATACATAACGTTTGGAAATATTAAAATTTAAAACAAAATCTTCAAAAACATTCAGTGAAAGTTAAATACCTATATATTAATGAAGCTGGTGTATTAACAACCCCTTACGAAAACGTTCGCTTAAATTAAATAAACAAACGCTGTTAGAAAATTGCACTAAATTACAATTTTATTTGTTTCTTGTATTTTGTACTTCAATTATATTAAGTTTGTTTTCACCAAATTCGACGTAATTTACTTATCTTTTTTTCACATTAATGATAGAGCGATCTAAAATGGCATAAACATCGTATATTATTGTGGTGTTTGGTTCCATTTAAGTTTGATATTGGGTGGCATTATTCATGTTCGTTGCTATACATAGATTTTGTTAATTTTATAATTTATTTGATTTAGTTGAATGATACGGCTTGTTATTGAATTAGAAAATTGGAAAGTTGGCTATTTTTGTGTTGAATGACATTTTTGAAACGAATTTGTTTATTAATTGTTGGTAATACAATTTATTACATTATATAAGTTGTTCAGCTAGATGAGCTTATTTAAACAAAAATTGCTTATTATATTTTAGTCATTATATTCTAGATGAAGGCGTAAACCAAGTTTTTAGTTATATCAGCTCGTTAATATTAATTTAAGCTTATAAATAATTTAAGTGGTGAGTGGTTACACAAAAGTTGTGATAGGTTTAAACCTAGTCATATATGAGAATTTTGCATATGTGATTTTTACGAAACAACTACGGAAGGTAACGAACCTATAATTATAAAGTTTGTAAATTAGTAAGTTCTACAACGAAACTATGTGCAATTTAAAACAGTACAGCGCTCATAACATGATATTATACCTGTTAATTGCTTCCTCCTAATTAATTTGGCAGTTAAGGGTGACATTTGATTTCAGATTTTTAGAATGATATTACGATTTTAAAATTTCTATGTAAGATGTTTAATTTATAAATTAGTCGCTGGTGTTGGAAATAATCCTTATCTTGTTAACGTATTAATTAAGATAAAATTCCTGATGTATAAATATCCTGGATAGGTACCGTGATATTAGTAGGTTGCTTAAAATTCTATTAATTTTAGTAACTTTTCCATAAGATCAATCATTTCGATATTACAGTGCTCTTGCGAGTATTCAGTGAGAAGATAAATAATTAGATTTGTTATTTTTAATCAGGATTGATGTACATAAATAATTAAAAGTGAATTATCTATGTAGTGAACTTAATTATTAATATAATATAACTCAGTTGATACATTTTAACAGCTAATAATTTAATTTAAATGTTTCAGCGATTGCTTTGGGAAAAGTATCACTAGTGGCGTTAAAGCATCTTGACTACTTAAAGATTTAATATTAATTACTTTCATATTTCTAGCCGTTTTATGTCGAAACCTGCTCAAACTGCCCCGTTTTAAATAAGCTTTTTTTGAAACATCGTAAATGTTTATTTTTTGCATTAACAAATTTTGTATTAGATAATAATTTCTGTTCTTATAATGGTAATTTTTATTTAAAATTATTTGGATGTTCAATGAGATCAAAATTGAATCCAATTTTAGCACAGTATGTTATGGATGCTTTAATTGAGTATAGCTTACCAAGATTATCTTCTGAAGTTACCTTTTTAAAAAAATTCGTTGATGATTTGTTGTTATCAGTTCCATGTAATGGTGTTATTGAAATATTGAAATTTTTAATAACTATGATTTTCATTTAAAATTTACAATTGAGACAGAAGTTAAAAATAATTTTTTAACTTTTTTGGATACTAAAGTTATTTGCAGTGATAACCGTGAAATTAAATTAAATCGGTATCAGAAGATTCATCTTCTGGTAGATATATCAATTTTTATTAAAGTAAACCTGTGAGCATTAAAATTAACTTTATAAATCAAATGATCCGCAGAATTATAACCATCTAATTTAGAAGAGTTTGTTAGATTAATTTAAGTTTATTTTCGAAAATAGCTATTTTCTATACAACGGTAAATTTTATTTGCAAATATCTGGAACTCCAATGGGATCACCTTTAAGTTCAAATTTGGCACAAATCATTCTTGACGATTTGCTTTCAGTTAGTTTATCTAAATTGAATTTGAAATTATCTCTTATTCAGAAATATGCTCACGATTTAATTGTTCTGGTCCTGCTAATAAAATTGATTATATTTTTAATTCTTATGAGAGTCATATTAAATTTAGTGTAGAATTTTAAAATGACAAGTATTTCTTATTTGGATACTAAGTTAATTAGAAATAAAAACGATAATCGGATAATTATTGATTGGTATATTAAACCTACAAATTCGAGTATATACTATAGCAACTATTTTTCTAACCATCCATAACATATTAAAGGAAATATTGTTTTAAGTTTAACAAACAGAACTAAAAAAATAGTTTATCCTGCACTAATTAATTATAATGTGCATAAATTATTTAAAATTTTAGTTGATAACGATTACCCTAAAAGTTTTCCATATCGTATAACGTTTGATAAACGCGTTCATATTACAAATGTAGCTCCTCTATGCATTTTCTCTTCTAAGCTCCTGTATATCCCCTTAAATTCGGCAGCAGTAGTATGAGACATCTGCAGATCCTTCGCATTAGAATGAGTTAAAGGATATTCTTCTGATACGTCAAAGAGGATTATGTACTGTTCAGTGAGGGTTCATTAGGATTTTCGATATCCTCAGAATTATTCAATAAAATTTGCAAAATATACTAGATCTGATTCCAATATTCTCCATCGTTAGGTGGTAAGCCTTGTATTTCATTTCCGGTTGTTCTTGGTCCATATTCCAACCACCTACGAATCAACACGATTTATATATGCTATTTTAGTATTCCCTTTGAAGAGCTTCCTAATTTGGTATAGTACACTGTTGATAACTACCATAGCATTATACGAGCGTACTCAGGGGCGTTCTAATTTAGATGACAGGGCTTGTTGTCACTGCAGCTCGTGTAACCACACCAATTCATCAGGATGGAAACCTCCAGATATAAAATTTATATCAAACTGGACATTGACTTGATTGCTTTCTCGGTTACTCAGTTTAATATTAATGTTTCCGTATACATTTCCATGAATAGAGTTTAGATTCCACAGAATGCTCTCAATGTATTTACTTCCGACATCCTCGTCTTTTTGGCGTAGCCTTGCCTTCCACCTAAACAACACTCTAGCCGGGATCTTGCCTGCTGTAACTTGTACAGTCAACCAATACACCATTTGAAACAAATCTAAGTGTTGATTCTAATCTCATTAATGATTTTAGATTACTTTCGACAAATATTTCGCCATGGTTCGGTTCACGGGCTCCATAATTTAATCTGACATTTCTAATAATTGGCAAAGGCTTTTGAATAAGGCAAATTAAAAATTTTGCCCTTGGTCGAAATGTCATTCTAATTGAATCCAGATCAGCTAAAAAAGTAGTTCACCAATGTCTCGACTAGCATGACCTCCTCTTGATTTTGTAGTTCGTGTGCATCAGTCTACTTACTAAAATACTCCATCGCCGCCAAGATCTATGTATTTCCTACTTCTGTTTCAGAAAACTCATGTACTGTATCAATAGCTACTTCTTCAAAAGTGCTGCTCATATTATACACTCTCATTGCTGCCCCCTGTGTTCCAAGTGAACAGGGCACGTTTTACACCTTTGGTACCATTTCTTTCAATTCATCTATTAAAATCTTTGGTGAACCGTTTCCGGTGGCCTTTCCACACCCTCATACTTTCTTGTTGACACATTATGTAGTTTTCACAAAATCTCTGCCTCTCTATTCTTTGAAATAATTAACTCCATCTTTTTCTTAGTTCCAGCTTAATTCGCTAAAGCTCCTTCCAGAATACCGTCCTGTAACTTCAACGAACCCGTTTGAGTGCAATATGCTTCGCTAATAGTGCTAAATGAAGACAATTTTTCCCAGGCAAGTATTTGATCAGCATTTTTCTATCTCAGAAGTAGCCTCAGATCTGGATCACCTTGTTGATCCTGTTTCATTGCTAGACATTTCCTATGGTGGTTTTAAACAAAGGCGCGTCTGCCTAAATATTATTTAACTTTTGATTTTATGTAATCTTCTGGGTAACGTTTTCCTGATAAATAATCAGCACACCATGTGCAACCTCTTGAATACTATATCTTATTTTTCGTCGATTGTTTTGAACTTGTCTCTGGTTTCTACCCTTTTCATTTTGTGACTTTCGTTTAGATTGTCTTCTTATTGTAATTATTCTCGCACTTGTCTGTTTCAGATTCTCAACGGCTTGCTGAACTTCTCAATACCCTGTATGCGAGCGTGACTACTAGTGGGTGTTTTTTGGATACCTGGAGTAGTAATTCATGAGCTAAAGAAATCCTTCGGGCGAGCTAATTTATCCCTGCTGTATTTCTAATACTCAAAAACCAGTCACAAAATTTCGTATATACCCAGCACATTCTTCGATGAATTTTTGCTGCCTAATCTCTTCTGATTGAATAAACCAAAATACACTTGGCGGGAGAGTTAATCGTAGCAATTACGTTTACGTGCCTGCAACTCCGCTCATAATGACTTAATGACGTTAAAAATACCAGTAGCTATAGTGGCAACACACTCAGTTGCCCTCCACGCATTCCCGTTTCCTACCATTAGATGAGCTGTTTACCTGACCGATCAGAAGTTGAAAAAAATCTTCGTACATACTATCCTTTTAAGTCTGGTGCATATAAATAACCAATATTTTCAATTCTACTAAATTAAAAATAGATTTAAAGGTGTCGTTAATTTACAAGCTCCATAATCAACACAAATTATACATTAACTAGCAGAAACGGTACGTATATTATAGAATATGATACCTGCGTGACATTTAACAATAAAAGTTGTTACTGGGGTAAAACTGACAGGATCTTTAAAATGAGCTTTTCTGATCGCCCTCCCCTAGGCGTTTCAAAAGAAAAAGATTGGCACTTGTGTCCTTAATAACGCCCTGTTACAAATAATCAAAATAAATAATGATAACCATCATTTAATTTTTATTATCAAAACCTTGCACACACATAGAGAAACAATAACAGATACAATTGTTTGCTACAGTAAAACAACCACATAATTGTCAATGCCTTCACGAAAGTAATGTCATATGCAACTATATTACTAGATTTCTCAATAAAGGAACAATACAAAATTATATAACTAGATCAAAGTAAAGTGAACCAAAAAATCAGCAAGAACTCTAAGCTAATTATAATTTCAATTACATTAAATACAAACATACAATAATCCTTTTCAATTATACAAAAAATTAGATAACCTACTAATGTGGGTTAAATTATTTAAAATATAAAAATAAATTAATATACAGGCATCAATACTAATAAAGTCAAACAAAGCATAATTAAAAATTTTTTGCCGTTACCTCAGATAAGTTAAAGCTATTTCTACACAACGTGTAGTGCTTTTTTTACCAGATCTGTATTTCAATCGTTATAATTTATTAAACATTTTATAAAAAATAGAACTAACATATTTAATGTTTCCACTAGGCCAGTTCTTTTCAGCATATTTAAATTGATTCATTGCAAGCGCGTCTGAAATTTTAACAACCTTTAGCAATTATTTATAAACACCCGGAATATAGATGTGTGTTAACGACAAAACATAATTTGTAAAATACCATCATCATTTCTGTGTCTAAAATAACAGATTTGAATTTTTAAGATATAAATAACTTTGTTGAAAACAGTTTTTTAGAATCATTTTCTAACATGAATTTTACTATATTCGGGATTCCTAGTTCACGCTTTGTAAAACAAAGGGCTATTCTTAAAATTGGTATGCCAGCAACTTTAAGAGAACGTTTACTTTTCTAAAAATAAATGTTATTCACCGATCCCTTCCCCCGCCGCATTTCAGTGAGATGTTGTATTCACAGGCAGTATAGATCAGAGGGTTGCGAAAGTAAGTCGTATTCATCAGTGTGTGCCAAGGTTAAAATTAAATTACGACAATTGAAGAGCTACCCAAGTTAGTAAAAGGAATCTGAATTAGTGGAAACTCGGTTGAGTTTCGCCCAAGGAGGAATATATTTGGGATCAGTATCAGTCCTCTCCGTCCAATTCGCAACTACAGGTTAAGATCCCACGAAACCGTACTTAAGTACGATACCAGTGTGAAATCCTAGGCGGCACGGTTTTTCAATTCCTTCGGGAAGTTGCAGTTCACAAGTACACCAAGTAAATGATACATCTCTACTTTAACTTCTCTTTCGTAAAATAAACTGGAACAAGTAGTTCTATCACATATAAATAAAATAATAATAATATAATATGATAGGCTGAATCTTTCGTAATTTTAACTGTTTAATTAATTAAGGCTATTTAAGGTCAAAGATATTGACTAATTTAGAATTAACATTAATTTGTATAAACTCAGCGCTCCCCTAAATTAATAATAGAAAATTAACTGTTTGCTTTATTCTCTTTATGAGGTTAATGTAATATTTACAATTGTATATTTTTACCTTTTCTGTAATCATATTGAATATTTAATAAGTACAGATTTTCTGATTTTGTAATTATCGGAACCCGTAGAAGGGGTGACCGAGATTTTCGTTCAGGGAATTAGTTCTTCACTGCAGAGGCCGAAGAAACCTAGCTAGTTCAGAGAAAATAAAATCTCATGCACCCTGCGGGGCGCTAAACGTCGTTCCCCCATTATATCATTATTATTGAAACATTTTTCTAATATATATTAAATTACCTAAACCTTTAATTACGACAATCAATGTATATAAATTTACATGACTTGATTAATTATCAACTACTTCCTTGTTACTTCCTCAATAAATTCACTCAAGAATATAAATTGTTTGCTTGTCTGGTTTTGTTAGCACTTCCTTACTATTTTATACTTGACAACCATTACTGATTAATACTAAAGCTAAATATAATCCTATTTCATAACGTAAGTAATTTATATTATCTAAATACCCAAATTTTAGCACTGCATTGATGACGCTTGATAATTCTCAATAATTAGACAAGCGAAAACGTTGTCACGGTCTCACCTTTGACTTTAACTTGTTTTGTATTAATTTTGTATGTACATTTAGTACGCCCTGTATATAACTAGTTAAAATTGCGTTTTGAATATTCTTAGGGATATACGGTAGTAAATAATTAATTTTCGTATAATAGGATTCCAGGGATGAAGATCGATACCGATTAATAAATTTTATTAGGGAATTTGTTAAAT